>VYZV01005473.1:0-83085 GCA_013401275.1 Pandion haliaetus | reverse complement strand
AATCTGTTCTCCCAGAGGCGCTCCCACCGTCACTGATGGGCTCGGCCTGGGCCAGAGGCGGCTCCGACTTGGAGCCGGGGGAGCTTCCAGCAGCTTCTTAAAGGAGCCACCTCTGCAGCCCCCTCCCCCACTACCAAAGAAAACCGCACCACACAAACCCATAACAGTTAGTTGTTTCTAAGTCATGAACACTGATGAAATTCACCTTGAGGTACTAGGACAGTTGGCTGAAACAATTTATCTGAGATCTTGGAGGAGTCAGGGGGTACAGAGGCTGGTGGCTTTTATCCAGTTCAAATACCAACATTCACCATTTCTCTAGCAAAAACTCCAAACTACCGCAGATGCTGTAGTCTCACCGCAGGGTCAAGCAGGAGGCAAAACTGAGTTGCACCAAGACATCTTAAGCTTTCAAATCCAAAACCTAATCAAGAGAAATGCAGCAGGGAAAAAAAAAATCACATAAGCTACTTTTAAAAGTTTATGTTTCTGCTTTCTTCCCTCTGATGAACTTGCCTCCCACCATTACTTGTCCCGCAGAATTTGTATGTTGAGTTCAAGTTACAGCATCCATTCAGCACCATGAGGGGTGTAGGAAAAGCAGAGCTTATAACTTATTTGTTTTTATTAGTGTGGTGGGAAGTGAAAAAGAATGCTAAGAATCAATTAAAGTATTGCATTAATTAGAGATATTCAATAAAAAAGAAAAGAACTAGCATCTACTTTTTATCTTTTCTGCTGCTCTTTAGGATATCTAATATGATTTGTACCCATTGATGGCAACACAGTTGACACAAAACCACAGTCCTTCCAGCAGCACAATCAATTCCAATGCGTTTAGATATCTGTGATTTCTTGCTCTTCCAAGAATAATCGGGCCAAAGATTGAATTCTGAATGTCGCATGCTGAACTTTAGAAGCTGAGATGAGCATTGTCCTTGAGCGGTAGGTACTAGAGACCACACGTCGACATGCAAAGCCAGTTACACCAGCCTGCTTCTTTTAAATAAAATCAATACAATGTAATATTGACAGTTTCTAAGTATACTCTTCTACAGTTGCTGTTAGAAGACAAAAATGTAAAGATCTAACTGGTGTGAGATGTGGTTAAATTGCAGTTCTGTACTGTTTAAAGACACGTTGTTCACCAATCTTAAGACTGGTGAAGCCTGCAATTGTTTTAATATGAATAAGCAGATTCAAGTCTTACCTTCTTAATGTTTAGGCTGAAGAAAGCGCCGTTTTTTTGAGCATTTTGCTATGCAAAATACACAGGCACATTTCCATGATATTAGGTAATTCAGTATCAGATT
The DNA here is from genome assembly GCA_013401275.1 of Pandion haliaetus. Lineage (NCBI taxonomy): Eukaryota > Metazoa > Chordata > Aves > Accipitriformes > Pandionidae > Pandion > Pandion haliaetus. Next base: position 81,772 of record VYZV01005473.1, on the reverse strand, counting down.
TATTTGTAATTCCAAGGGGAATGGTGATGTCTGAGCTGAATGCAACTGTGAGACTCAGTGCTAGTGCTGTGTTGGGTTTATTGTTTCCTGCAAGCTCTAAAGCAATCAAACAATTCTGCAAACGTTCTTCAAAGAGTACATCCAGAACGCTACCTCATTAAACATGTCCTTGGCTTGTGTTCCATTTCCCACTTCAAATTGCTGCGTTTAGTTGCAAAATGACCTCTTCTAGCAGTGAAATTTCATTAACTCTTCAATCCACTAGCACAGAGATGAAAATAACAGTGAACAGGGAAATGAAAAATGAGTGGGTTTGGGCTGACTCATATGGCTGGAGTGGCACAAAATGGAAGTAAGTTCTATGGCTACGTGATGGCATGTTGCTTGATATTTGTGGTATTGCCTTCATCCTCCTAGTAGGCTGATGATTGGTGTTGTAGATCCATACCTGTTTGTCTTCTGGCTTTCTGTTAAATAAAGCGCGACTAATTTTGCCCTCAAATACTCTTACTATATGCACACACTTAAGGTCCAAATTTTGTGGTCTTTGCCTTTTTGCTTTCTTTTGCACAGTATCCATTACAAATCTTGAGCGAGATTCACTTATCCCATGAATTATTCCTAAGCAAGCAGGGTTAAATGAGCTCCAATGAAAGATGCTCTGAAGAGGCAGTATATATTAGAGTCACAGTTTGATCCTTGCTTTCCTTTCTTCAAAAGTGAAAGGAAGACTTAGCAGCCCTTTAGCCAGCACAGTTTACTCCTTGCTCAGCACTGTGTTGGCATTAGCTCAAGCGTTTAGAGGTCAGGGAAACGCCTCAGAGTTAATGGGAAGTAGGATGGTTGTCCATGGTCAGGTTTTCCTCTTTTCCTGACTGTGACCTGCAGTTTGTCTGATATCCTCGACAGTCACTTGCATGGAAATGTAGCTGGACCTGCAGCTAAACGCACCTTGTTCGGTGCACCAACCATTAATTCCACTCATTAATTTCAGTGTAAGAAAGCAAGGCTGTCAGGCCTGATATCCACTGAAAGTCCACGCTGCTTCATTTCTCTCTGAAATGAGCACTGAGCAGAGATTAGCTCTGCCCTGGCTGCAAAGAAGCGATGTCAAATGCACCTTGTATACCACCATTGAACACTCTTTCCAAAACAGTTGATGCACAGAAATAAATTCACAGCTCAAAGCCATTTATACTACAGTGATGAGCATGTTGTGGTCATACATTGTGTGGTCCCAATTGTTTAAAAAAACCCTTTGTTTAAAAGTAAGTAGTGCTGTGCTATTTTTAATTCTTCTATTGCCACAGGATGGTGCTGCACAGAACATTAGACTTTACCCATAACCATAATAGCCGGATTAAAATAGACCAAGATCAGAAAGAGGAGCCTTTTCATCAGCTCAACTTTCTGAAAGGCCTAGAAATGAGAATTTAAAATAATTTAAAGATTTTAAGTAGGAGTTCAACCAAAGAGATGTGTTTAAGCAATATGAGCTGTTTATTTTATTGGAAAATTGGGAAAGACATAAACATTAATTACATCAAAAGTTATGTTGTACTGGTGGAAAAAGTGTTCTGAATAGCCAGCAGTACATGGCATGAAAAATGATCAGGGGCTGTGTTACACACATACAGAGCTACTCTCACAGCTCAGTTTTATAATCTTTGTTTCATGCAATTTCAACAAAGATTTTTGTCTGCAGAGGGTCTACAGGATTTCTGAAAAGCTGAACTCCATACTTATAAAATTAATGTAGAATAGCAATAAAAATACAAGTGATGAAACTGTTTTAAGGTTTTTTTTCATTGAATTTTACTTTTTGTTTAATATAAAGCTGTAATTTTATTGCTGAGCATAAGAAACACAAGGCTAAAGCAAGAAGTTTTGAAAAAACAGTAATTTCATAGAGAAGTTGAAGATAGATAGTTCTCTAAGAAACCTTTAAAGAATGAAATACACATAACCACATTTCATAGAAACAAACTGGTTTTTAATTTTAAGTTATAATTTATAAATATTATAAAATAGGAAAATCATGCTTTAGGTACTGATCATAGCTTTTCTCTGTTGATTTCCATTTCAAAATTCTCACTGGCTGTAAATCAGCCTGCTTCTGAAGTTTATAGAATAGTGTTTAGAATGAAACAATGTCCTTATTTGTCCATTAGGGCCCACGGTGCTGAAAGCAAGCAAGCAAGCAAGTAAGCGAATAGGAATTTAAGAGAAGAGCTGCATTTCCAGTACACGGTGCAAGAGGTAAATAATGAAAGAGCCTAAGTAAAAGTTACTGTTGAATCCAAAGCAAGTAAATAAATAAATATTTTGGTGCAGTGGTTGTACATGCATTTCAAGGGTATTTCTCATCTTCCATTTAGTTTAACTCTGTATCAACTCAACGGACTTGCTCCTACTTGAAGAACCCACTCAAGTACCCAGACGTGCATGGATTAATGCCCAGGTTAATGCATATCCCTGAAGATGCACTTAAATTAGCAGTGTCTGAGCACTCTCCAGGTTCTCCCTGCACGGCTCAAGAACTGTACTCCAGCATGAAGAAACACACACCTTGCAATATTGCACGCAAGAGAAACAGTGCATGTGCTCAATGTGCCTTACTGGATTCGCTCAAAAGCTGGGGATGATCAATGAATCCTTGAAGAAAAATTAGAAATAAACTGAGAGTCAGATTTTTACTTATTTTACTCTGTGGTAGTGCCTCCTCTCAAGGATTTTTTTATGCCACATGCTGTCCAAAAGCACAACTCTTCCTGGCCCCGCAGCCATGCAAACTGTATAGCTCACTATACAGTTTATCAACAACTACTGCCTTCAGAATATTCTGTGATGCAGATAAAGACCACGTTTTCTTTTTGTTGCTAGCATATTTTGTTTCCAAAACATTCAGAACTGTAGATGTATTTCCCAATATTCAGTAATCCATTTTAAGTGCTTTTATGCAATGCAGCTACCTCATCTGCAAAACAAAACAAGACAAAACAAAACAAAAAGTTAGCATTAGCTCTCTACTACAAGATAAATACCATAAAGTAAACTGCTTCTCTCCACAGAAGTCAAACAAAATGATCCATGACAAAGATGTTACTTTTCTGCACTGACTTTCCATGTCAGATATCAAGAAAAGCAAAGAAAAAGAACTGGTTTTAAGATGTGGAAAATATTTTCTGATGGTGGTGATAATCACATTAACATTTTCATAGGTCGTCATTTGTATAGATACTTAACAAAAAGATACACAAAAGGGGGTGGAAGTGAACTACGTTTTCATTCATGTTTTTTTAAAAAAACAAAAAGAAGAGAATTCAGAATGACGAACTTTGAACCTGGTGCCATCTGTTAAATTCTCCGGTTAATTTTTTGTTCATAAATTAATTTCATTCAAATGTATTTCAGCAATGGGAGATGTGTCCATGAAATTATATAGTAGCTTTTGCAGAACTAGTAGCCTCTTTTACAGCTATGGTGGAACATCATGCAATTTTTAGCACAGATCAAGTACGTTGATTTGAGTTTTCTTAATGTCTCTTTAGCAGAAGGTAGCCAGTGGCCAGGAGTGCAGGCAGCACACCTTGTAGCCTTAAGGGGATGTTTTTCTCTGGAGGCTGCTCCATGGAGCAGGGATGCCTCAATATTAGTGGAACCTTCTTAATGACATATCTGGTACTGCCCGCTGAAGGTTCAAGGGATAATTGTGGTTCCCTCCAAGTCCAGTTAAAATCCAGTTCTTCTAGGAGCTGCACAGAGACTGTTCTGACTTCCTAATACAGGGTTGGTCTTTCCTGGCTGCCCAACATTGTACATCCCACCCATCAATCCCACAGAAAAAGGAGGCAAGAGGAACGTTCCTCTAATCCAGACAGTGAAAGTGAAATTAGGACCTGTTCTGTCTTGATCTTCCATCATTTCACACCAAGCTGATAGTTCCATAATTTACCTTTTCTAACTTCCCATTAAGATCTGGAAGCAAAGAGCTCCACTTCCCTGCTAGCAGGATTTTAATGGAAAATGTTCTTCCTTCCCACCTTACACGGCTGCGAGGCAGGTTTATCTCATCCTGAGCATCTGGCGCTATTTCGCTCTAGCAGGGAAAGAAAATGAAATGCACAGCCCCAAAACTGGATGACTGTTTCAGTAGCTTTACACAGCTCCACTGAAGAGTAGACAACAGGTAGATGAGGTAGGATTTGTCTTGGTATCGGCCAGTCGGTCTCAATTAGGTGGCAGTGGGTATTTCTTCTTTATAGATTGTTCCACTGCAAAACATGTCGTCCGTGGTTCCCCATAGCACGGGAGCACGGAAAGGCTGCACTGCTGCAAACAGTGTGAAGTGCCTGCAACCTACAAGTAACAGTGTTGTTTTACATATTGTGGTGCTTTTTTAAAAATAAAGCCTCTGAATAGCGGGAAGTCACAGTTAAACATGTTACAGAGAGCTATCTTTTACTTATCACATTAAAACTGGGTGTTAGTTTTATTAAACTGTGACTGCAAACATCCGCCTGTGGAAGCTCCATCTGAAATGCTTGTCTCATTTCATACACTGCATTGCTCCAGATACTCATCAGCTCCATTTGTAGAAGCCTTGATTTTTGGAAGGACTCGTCTCCATAACTGTTCTTGGTTTATTCAGGCTTCTGACACAGTTTATAATTTTTAAATTTTTACACTTGCAGTGTAAAAGCTTGAAAACAGAATTGAGCCAAAACTTTCAAGTTTATCTTGATGCCAGGAGTCACAAGTTTTGTATGATTTTCATCCAAAACAAGAAATCAATGAAGTTGTATCTGCAAATGTCAGTGAGTCCAGCTTAACCTCCTTGCTCATTACAGAACATAAAACCAGCTAAGGCCAGATTGGGTTTGTGTTTAATTCTATGGCAAACTGACAACAATTTTCTTTGTTTTTTTGCTAACACCTGTCTTCTGTAAAATCACAGTTCCCATCCTTACACAGTGTGTACTTACTTGTTAACATAATCTAAACCAGGCTATGGAAAGTAAGCATTTCCTTCCCAGCAGTTGTTAAAATGCCATTGAAGATTGTATTTAAATTCATACATTAAATAAAGAGTAATTATGTTCATGTGAGACAATGATGATGATGATGGTGATTAGATCAAGCAGCAGATGTGTGAACATAAATGCCTGGCACCTTATTTTAAATATCAGATGAGCTAAATGGATGTTTAAGTATCTTTGGGGGATCATTTTTTTGACTCAATATAAATAATTCTTTATATTTTATTCTCCATTTGAAGATATGGTAAATTATAGTCAAATGTTCTTCACAGTGTTGATATTATAGCAGCACTGATGTCATTACTTCAGAGGTCACTAACTGAGAAATGCATTAGGTAAGATGTCTTTTAAAAAGCGTAAGCAGGAGAACAGTTTAAAATCTGGTACCTCTCACCAAACCCTGTAGGTACTTACCGTGCCTGTTCTCAAGAGTCTACTGCACCACAGCCAAGGGTCTCCTTCACATCTTTTAACATTTAAAGGGGGCTTATAAGAAAGATGGGGAGGGATTCTTTAGTAGGGCCTGTAGCGATAGGACAAGGGGCAATGGTTTTAAACTAAAAGGAGGTAGATTCAGTCCAGACATAAGGAAGAATTTTTTTTACGATGAAGGTGGTGAAACACTGGAGCAGGTTGCCCAGAGAGGTTATAGATGCCTCGTCCCTGGAAACATTCAAGGTCAGGTTGGAAGGGGCTCTGAGCAACCTGGTCTAGTTGAAGATGTCCCTGCTCATTGCAGGGGGGTAGTTGGACTAGATGACTTTTAAAGGTCCCTTCCAACCCAAACTATGATCTGCAGCCTCTTGGGCTTTCTCACCTTTGACCAGCTCATGAGATCTTCAAGAAAACATCTGCTGGACTGGACGGGACAAAAACCAGTGGTGGAGTCAGAGGTACCTCCCACCTGTTCTTTGCTATGTTTCCTTTGGTAACTCAGTAGGAGTACAGGAGACACAGGCTTCCATTGCACCTTCACCTCACGGAGCTTTATCCCTTCCTGCAGCCTCTCAGGACGTGGCCTAACCACCAGATGCCCCAGGGTGGGAGACCCCCTTAGTCCACAGCATCTGTATTCTGTATAAAGTCGTTCAGATTTGCTGAGCTGGGAAGGGGGCGGCCGTGGCTCAGGCAGTGGATGAGAAAGAGGGGAGGGCTCAGGCAACGAAATGTGTGTCGGACGCGAGGTCATACTTCAGCTGCTGTGACTCCTTAGTATGAAACACTCAAATGTGAGGAGGGGAGAGGAGGGAAGAGGCAGGTACCACAGGGGTCTCGATACGTGGTGCGGGAAGACAGTTTGAATTGCTCGGTGCCGCCAGTTCTGCTAGGCATGGCTGAAGGTCAGGCTTTGCATCCCAGGCCTCAAAACCACTTCGGAGGTGTGGATTGATAGGATGGCTGCATCACAGTGCATGTTAGAGCAAGACATGGTACCTGTTGCTTCAATAAAAGACCACAAAGGAAATTGTAGAAAATGGCAGGAACAGGCTCCTGAACAGAGCGTGTAGGTCTTCATCACCCTCTGTCCTCAGCCACGAGTCTTCCTCAACAGTTGGGCTGCCATCATATGGAGAAAAAACAGTGTTTCCACCCAGGCTGTGATGGATGGCCCTAGCTGGAAGGAGCTACACCAGCTGTAATGTATTATAAAATCGTTTTTAATTCATTAGAAGAAGAAAAGATCAAGGGCTGTTTCCACTAACCTTAACCACTTTATTGGTATTAAATCATATTAAGTTGCTGTTATTTTCTTGTATTTGGCATTTTCTTCTGGATGTTTATTCTGATTCACCTTGGCCTCCTGCCAAATGTGCATCAAGTGTCGAGAGTGAGTTCTAAACTCCATTTCCCCTATAAAAAATGAAGAGAGATAATTATATTTAAGAGCACTGTATAGAAAAAAAGTAGCTGTAATGTACTACTATGGGCAGGTATAGAGAAAACAATAGCTTTAAACAGACATATCATGTGAGATGCTTGAATAGACCATGTATACATGCTGCTTTCATACAGCTTGAAAAAACGGCCAGCAAGTGTGCAGATTACCAAAGCATGCAGTGTCATACAGAGAAGCTGATGCTGCAGAAGACAACGTGCCCAATATGGGATGTGAAGACAGCCCAGGGAGGTCAGTACCCTGCAAGCTCTGAGTCTGAGAGACAAATTTTGTACATTTGCTTACCCTAATATTTATTTTCAGACTAACACAGATAACATGTTCATGTTACATAACTGTGAAGCCTTGTGTCAGAGGGAGGTAAATCAAGAAAAACTGCACTGAACTTAGTCCAAGTCACAGCTGCAAGAACAGGAGTGTGAGTGCATGTTTATATATACCAATATCATTAATTACTTCAAAGAGCTTCTTCTAGGGACAGTGTCGGGTCTTGCAGTCTGCAGGTGATGTATTGACTCTTTAGGAGTTAATCAGTGAGTTGATTATGTTCCTCAAGCTTTATAATTCACTGTATTTTAGATTTATTATTGTAAAATAGTACAACTTGGGCTAGTATTCAGAATATATTCAGAAAACATGCAGATAAAGCAATTGGCCACTTTAGAGTTCGTTTATTGGTGACAGTGTCCGTACTAATTAAACTGATTAAGAACACATGCAGTCTCATAAGAGGGCCAGGTCAGGACTAAATTTTTCTTATGAATGTACAGTAAATAGGTCACACAGTTAAACACCACCTGTACTAATTGATTGCTATGTTCTACAAATCCAATGGAAATTAGGGGAATTAGCTGATTTTAAAATTAGACTGGTTATAAATGGTTTGAGATGGTTTTAGCTGCCTAATTTTAGGCAACTAAATTCAAGCACTTTGTCCTATTATTTTTAAGAAAATGTATTATGTACAAATTAACAAAAATTTCCTATATCCTAATTGACTGAGTCATGTCCTTATCCTTTTGCAAGGAATCTTTCTGTAAACAAAATCAGCCAAATTAAAAATATAACAAAGCACTTAGAAATTTTTCCTATAACTGTCTCTACAAAATGTAACTTTAGTATAATAAAACTATCTGTTGAAAAAAGAAAAAAATTGTTTGTGAATTTCAAAATTGCTTTTCTTACTGAAATTCTGTATATTCCATGATCAAAAAAAGAACATGAACACAAAGGAAATTTTGGAAAAAGAATTTGTAAAAAAAACTTTCAATGTAAACTAAAATTGCACATAGGTTACTTTTAAGCATTTGAAAATGGAAAAATAGCATTTTGCCAGCAGTGATCTGAACTTAAATACAGATACATTAAGTCCTTATGAAACTTCCTGAAAGAGAGAAAAGTGGCTTTTCAGGGTTTTTTTTTATATGAGAGTTACTTGGATATCCTGTTTTATCAAATTTTTTAGGGTGTTATTTGCATTACACAGTGAAACTGAGCTTGGCTATGCATATTTTGGGTTTCTAAGACCATTACAAGATATTTAAAAAGTGCCTCCAGCAAGTACTAACATTTCTAAACAAAAACCTTCAACTTTTATGTAAATACAGGTAGAAATTGGCAAAATCTTAAAGGTATAATGTCACCATATGTAAGAACATAAGATTTCACCTCTTATGAACGTAGAGGTATTGAAGAACTTGCAGTCTTTCACAATTGGAAAAGAGAAAAACTGGAGCAACCTAACACGTTTGTGAAGCAGATATCCTGCCCCGATCTGTTTTGAGTAGCACTGTTTACAGCTGTAATTAGTTCCTTCTTTTCTAAGACATGCTTAGTCAGTCAGAACAATTCATTCTTTCCAGGCTTGTCTATGATTATCCTCTGCAATAGTCAACCACGTAGCTATCAGATTAGCACGGTGCAAAACGCATATGACGTTTACTCTTCACTTCAGTACCTTTATGTCAAGGAGGTACTTTGGCCACGTATATCAGAATTTTTAATAGTGAAAACAACTGCTTCAACCAACCTTTGGTTGTTTTCAGACACCCTGGAAACCTCTTTCACCCCCTGCAAGTCCACAGTCTGGCCCCTGCACATCAGCTGAAACGCACTGGCCTCTTCATGGGTCTATCCCAATATATCCACCCAAAATGTTTTCGTATACTTATTTGAACCAAATAGAATCTATACATCTTTTTATGATTTACCTATTGCTATCAGTCTAGTTTGTGCCCAGAGCTAATAATGGCAACTCAGTTTATGGTACTATCTTGTGACTTATGTTTCTAGTCAATGATGCCAACAGCAGAGCAATGTTCAACAAAATCATCTTTAGACCGCTTCCAGTTTTGAAAAGGGATCACTGACTCCATCATCCCACAAACAAACTGTAAGCTGCAAATCACTGTTTTACATATTTCCTTGTTAATATGAGATTTTATACTTGTTCTAGATCTGCAACTGCATAATTGCAACTAATAAGCCAAGTTTTAAAATTCTTTGATGTTTTCATGCCATGTAAATGCTACAGATGTACATACAAACAACATCTAAATTAACATCTGGACTCTGGTAAATAAATTTGTTTTGTTCTCTTGCCTTTTGAACACATAATACCAGCTGAGGTCTTTTAAAACAATTTATCTGATGGGATGTTATCAAACAAAATAATAAGCACCACTTACCACAATTTTTGATTATTAACTATATTTTTCAGTGAATAACAAAAGCTCACACTGAACTTTGTCAATAGGATATATTTGAGTAAAACTTAATCTTAAATTTCTCTAACACAGTTGATAAGAGTCAGAAATACTGCTGTTTACAAGGTATTATTGCTCAGCCACCCTGCTGGCTGGCATGCTGAGGAAAGAAGCAGTAAAATTATTTTGATGAGGAGAGAACTGTAGACCATGCAAATTCTTTCTATAATTATTATTTTTCTGAACTTTGTTCACACCACTAATCAAAAATGACGTTTTATCACCCACTTCTTTATCTTTGTCACTCCCACTGCCCTACCTCACTTTCAGACAATACAATTCATAGTATTGTACGTACAGAATAGCTGAACTTTTCCCCATTCCTGCATTTGAGTTGTAATCCCTAAAACTGCTCCATACTTAGGTGTGCCTATCTGTGGAAGTATGTTGCAAGTAAGGGTGTCACCTGACTTACTCTTTAAAGTATTTATTTGACTTTTTAATGTAATCTCAATACGTTATTTCAATAAAGCATTTTTTATTTACTTATTTTTTAATGGATAATAAAATAATGGAATTGCAATAGAATGGCTGCTGGACTTTTGATGCAGATCATGGAAACAGTTTTGAAGCCAGTGGCTCTGCACTGCTGGCGTGTTGTATCTCCCTGAAAAGCAAAGTTGTCCAGCTCAGGCAAATGTGCCCAGGGCCACGCTGAGCACGTAACTTCCCTGGGCACCGCACAAGGATGGCACAGTGCTGCAGACTGAGAAAAGCTGCTAAAGAAAAGACACGCAACGGGACTTGTGGAAATTAAGGTTGAAGCTAAATTAAGGTTGAGGTTAACATGTCTCTCCCTGTAGTTAGCATCTGATGTGCATGGCTGTGATGTTCATAATTGCACTCTGAAACTGCATTTTTAACCCCACAGTGCTTTTCTGCATGTGGTGTCTCACATGGAGAGAAGATGCAAAGAGGAGCTGTGAGACGATTGCTTTTTCATGAATGTTGATATGCCTGTTTTCAGGAATTTGGCCTCAAATTTCATATAAATTCCACACCATGTTATCTTGTCTTAAAATAGGTTTCATTTTCAAAAAGTATTTTTGAGATGTCAATTTTAAATTTTAGTTTGTAACATATCTCACTCCTCCCTTAATTTGCTGCCTGTTTTTTGTTGGGTTTCCTGTCTGCATTCCAATCTACAGTTGAGTACAAATTGCATACTGTTGTGTACAAACTATCATTTACTGTCATTGTGCGAACACACTAAGGATAACTGATTTCAGGATGCATAAATATAGCTGATAAAATCAACCCTTCTTGCAGCTGAACTTGCTAAAAAATTAAGATTTTTTAGACAAACATTGCTGAAAATAAAGCAACATATATCTGCAGGGTGTGCAAAAGAATTCTGGGCAATTCACAGATGCTGTAAAAGATTTTAAAATATCCCAGCTCAGCTACAGGAAAGAAACAATTCCCCAAAATGCTAATGCATTGGAACTGCACATTCTATACCAAATAACAAAAAGCTACACACACCTATTAAAGTGAAAACAAAACTGGGAAAGCAGATACCATCATAGCCACTTGTTGGGAAGTTGCTGCCAGTTTAGTTAACAGCCTCTGCCTCGTCCAGCTGTCTTCCCTCCAACCTGACAGTAATCTTAAAAGCACGAGATCTGTACCCTTGTTTAACCAGAATCCCAAATCTGCTGGAGCCAAAAGACACATTTGCTCACATTAGATGGAAAAATACCTGGAAGCAAACCCTCCAAGGGTTGATGATCACCCTGACCAACCTACTTCTGGCCATTTCCAAATGTTTAAAATGATGTCTGCATGCAGAGCAAGCAAATCCAAAATGACATTTGTGCTCGGAGGATTAATCTGCATTTTATGCGGTCTGAACAAACTCCAGTAAAGGACCTTACTGAAGTGGCAAGTAAGACAAACTATCATTTTCCCTGGCTAGATCACTCATGAGTTGTAATAGTCCTTACCTGCCTCTAAGTGGCAACAGGTATAGCGTTCTTCCCTGCAGTCCCTCAAAAAAGACACATTCGTCTCTAGCTGTAAAAATCAAATCACTCAGAGCCTCTTCCTTCTGGCTAAATTCTGGTCAATCAGCATAAAGGAGGAAAATATCCCAACGGTATTACCAGGTTGCTCTTACAGCAAGTCAGACTGCATTATCAGAGGTCAGTTAGTGAAACTACTTGTCTGTGAAACTTATGCTATTGTATGAAATATTTACATGGTAATTCCAGAGTGACCAACACTGTCCAAAGGGGATCCATCCCAATCCTATCTCCTTGTGTTATGGTGAAGACAGAGACATCTGCTTTGACTCAGCCTTTTTTTGGGGGGAGTGGGGGGGTGTTTAGGAGTTTTCTCTGACATTTCTGTACAACAGCATCGTAGAAATATTTTGTGATAGTCTACAGTGGTGGTCCACAAAGCCTGACCTGAAAAAGGAGACAGGTACTGCAAATAGGATTTTCTGCACCATTGTTTGGATGGAAATTTGGCTCCAATATCAAAGCTGGAATCTTGAAAAATATTGGTTTTCTAACACTGAAGATGCCACACAGTTAAGTTAGCCTCAGAATAACATTTATCCAGTCTGAGGGAGACCCATCGTCCCCTCGTTTCTCTGCTGAAAATGAAAATTATTGTCACTTAGACCGATGCCATTAGAACAAGGCTCCTCCTGACCTCATAGACTGAGTAAATGCTAACCCAGACAGCAATAAGAGCAATTATATTTCCCCCCCCCGCCAAATTCACAGCTTCATTTATGTTTGTACATAGACAAACACCTGAACAAGAGGTGTGTAAGCAATCCCCTCTCACCCTAAAGTATGATGATCAAAATCAGTCAACGGGAGGCCAAAACCTGTGTCTCTTCTAGCTGAGGAGCGGGTACTTGCAGAAGCAGCTGTTTAACAAGCAACTGTTGTTTTGTTCGTGCAGAGATGACCAATTATAGTATGTTGAGAATGGGATAGAAAATGAGAAAAAAACCACAGAAATAATTTATTTCTTCCTATTATCCTTTTTAAAAAAACAAATTTTTTTTGCTGTTATTCTGAAAGCCAGTAAGAAGTTACTCCATCCATTTCAAGGGATGTTTTCTGTATAACTTCCAGAGCTGCCACACCCTGATCCTCATTTTTTAATGTGTAGTGATGGGCTGGTCTCAGCTAAGGCTTACTGATCGTTTCAGGACTTCATCTCTAATTTTAGTGAATCAACTGACAGATTCAAGTAACACACTTTAATATTAAAACAGAAAACTTTCTTTCTCCTGCGATCAGAATATAGGTAACATTAGCCTTGTACTTTAGACATTAGCTTAAATACTAATGTGTCTGGAAAATGTAATATACTTGGAGGACATCTAGTGTATTAAATCAAAATCTTTTGTCATTTAAATCTATGAATGCTGAGAAACCTATGCTAGAATTTGGCTTACTGTGTTGTTTATTAAGATGTAAGAGGAAGATAAATATTGTGCTGGAGATTACTGCTAGGTAAGAAACTCTTCCTTTATTGCATAGATTTGCTTGCACAGAATTAATTTGATTTAACTTTTCAAGGTGCTTTTCTAAACCTTAAAAATGCACAACCTTTGTCAAGGTAATGGTAACATAATCAAGTGTAACAGTAAGAAAAACAATGGCTTATAAAGAATTGAATTTTCATTTTGTATCTAAATTCCACCACATACACATGATTTGCAACTCAATCATATCAGTCCAACATATCAATGGCACAGCAAACACAAATGCACCAAGAAAATGCATGGATTTATAAATATAAATAGGCAATTACGTTACTAATCCACTGGATCATATAACATTCTTAAAGCATTCAGCATGAGAATGAAAAATAGCAAAGAACCTGTAACACCTTTCAAGAAAAGATAAAAATTACAGCATGATCCAGTTTAATACCCTTTAAAACGGCTATTCTTGACAATTCAGGCTTGATGCTGTTGAATCACTTTCCTGTATTATGAACTCCAGGAGGAACTGCAAAGTTTTATCTTTCCTGGTGTGTTCACCATGCAGTACTATTTACACTCAACAGAAGAACCTAACGAAAGCATTGAAATAGCACAAATATATTACCATGAACAACTATCATATGCTCCCATAAACTTTATGTTTTATCTTTTGAAAAGCTTCTGCTATTTAATAAGATTTAGCCTCTTACTTTTAATCTCATATTGCAGGAGCAAGAAAAGACCTAGTCCAGCTCTGGCATGTTGCAGTGTTGTCATGGATACACAAGGATGGTCCTTCACTTCCACCAGTAAATAAACAAGATTCTCAAAGAGTGCTCGGTGGGATTTACTAGCTCTGTAGTATTATTAGCTGCACAAGGCTTTAAATAAGCAAATAGTTTGTAGTTTTAGAATAATACCCCGGGTTGTGTGGGGGCACACGTGTGATATATCTTTCTTTAGTAAAACCCGAGTAAATGTTATGCTATGTAACTTTACTCTCCTTGGTTTTTTAATTACGGTTTATCTTTGGCCTCTTGTTTTTCAGAAGACGTTTACAGATTACATGAGGGATCATTCTGTAATGTGACAGGCAACTTGGGGTAGTCACCTTCTAACTGCTTAAACAAATGAATTACATCTTTACATATATGAATAATAAAATGCAGTTTGTCCACTTTTATGGGGAAAAGGCATTTTAATGTGGCAGCATGGTGTTCAGTACTATTCTCGTCATCTTTACTAAAACAAAGTCCTCTCCCAACCCAAAGACTACAAAGATTAAATTCAGTCTAACCAGCATATCTGTCAACAGCTACAGTAGTCTTGACTTGAGTCTAACAAATTAGCATCTTATGTTGATGAAGGGATGTAGATTAAATGCCCTACGCTTGTGTTTCCAGAGGGAAAACACAGATAGTTAAGAATACTATATTTAGCATAGCATATTAAGCTTCACCATAGTAAAAGTCTTAGATAGGGGCCCCAATTTATTAGAGAAATGAAAATAGAAATGTCAAATTAAATTGGGTAAAAAATTCAGGTCTAGAAGCACTAAAACCTGAAACCTTTAATACTTTGAAAGAGATTTTACTGAAAAATAACAGTTTACAAAAGTAGGTACATCTTTCTTTTTTTGCTCAAAACACCCACACTGTATGATGACACATTCAGGCACACACACGTTATGTGTATGACTGGGATGTTCTGTTGGGTTTAATTGTCGGCATATCTTTGCTGATTAGCCTGAGTAAACCTAATTTAAAGCTAGACAGAGCAAATAATTCATGATGTATAATTTATTTGCTAAATTTAGCCATTTTTTCATCTCTTGTCATATCTGTGAGCAGATTGCAAAGTAGATTTGGGGTTGGGCTTTTTTCCTACTCTGTGCCTTCATTACCAATATTCAAAACCTGCATTGAAGTCATCAGTTGCCTTTGGCTGGAGAAGTCATAAACTGCTGTACCCGTCCTTTTATTTTTGGAGCTAAGACAGTAAAGTTGTGATTGATCACTCCGGCTTCCACACAACAGAGCATCTACTTTCAAAGATGGTTGAATTCATTGAGGGCTAGGGAATGACCCTCAAGGATCTGGGCCAAAGCGCCTTACCTTCAAGCACACATATGTTCCTGCTGAGCTCAGAAGTGTCCAACATCTCCGTCAAGAAAGCGCACCAAGAGTTTCTAGCAAACAGACTTCTTTTCAGGATATGAAATTTGCTTTCCACAAATATTTTGCCGTTGGCACTCAACTGCTACAATATTTACTGAGAGCGATCACAGGGAGAACATGAGCCCAGAAAAAGCAGATTAATGTGGTGAATGGATGTGTGTGATTTGGGGTGTTTGCTTTTATCGGTTGCCCTTTGCTACTTAAGAGACAGCATCATCAAGCCTTTTGTGTTGCTTGTCACAACCATGTGAGCTCCTAGGGACAAGAACATCTCTTCTCTGCTTGGAAAGCACACAGCACACTAGGATGCTCAAGGAAACAAATAATAAACTGTAACAATTAGTGCAATCTTTTCTCTCATTAGTAATTCTTGAATGTGATGGAAGCCACATTGCAGTTACATCTGTAAAGATTACTGGTGCAAGTTAAGGCCGCAGGATCACACCCAGCTGTTGTAGGTCATGTGGGGCTGAAAAATACAGATATCTTGAGTTGCTAATCTGTATGTTTAAACACTTGAAGCCCCATTTAAAATAAAATTTTAAAAAAATTGGTGAAGGCAGCCACAGTGTGTTTGCAGAAAAACAGCAGCAAATATTGATTTACTAAATAATTCCCAAATTAAAGATGAAATCATTACTTTTTTTTTTTAGGGGAACGAAAAGAATGGGAGAAAAAAGACCACTGAGGCTTCTAAAAGAGAACAAAGCATAAAGATATCCCTCAGAAATTAACCCACTTTTTAGATCACCACTTTGCAGGCCTAAATACAGGTAAGATTTCCATCCTTTGTGAAATAACACTACTGTCGGTGAGCAGGCGCTGTTCCTCCTTCCTCAGACAGCAAGTATGGTCTGCAAAGCTCCGCTTTAAACTACACATCCAGTGCTGAGAGAGTTAATTTAAATTTGATAACAAATGGCTCTGCTTTTGAAATGAATGTAGCCTGGCAACTTCAACCGAGAACCCTTCATAGGGCCTCAATTATGTATGCAGCTTCTTTGAGAAATAGTTTCACACATCTGACCCAAGGCCCACAATGCTGTTGCCATGAAATGAAACTGTACGTAGGCGATGGTTCATTTCTGTACAACCTCCGCATTTCTGTACTCCCCCCACCCGGGGTGCACATGTAAAAAACACACAAAATCGCTTATTCCGGACCGTTTTCTTGCATTTCTTGCATCGTCTCATCCACTACCATCTGAATACAAATTCAACACGTACGATCTTTTTTCCAGCGTTTAACCTCTACGCTTGTTTTTTTTATTTTAGGAATTTCCAGCCACTCTGCTGGGCTGCCCTCATCAAAGCCACTGTGTGAAACCAGAGAGACAGACAACGGGTTAAACACCCACACCATTTCATTTTTAAATTTTTTTCTCCCCCCGCCGCCCCCCAAAATGGCTGCTTTGTCTGTGTGCATACACCAATAGCAAATGTCCTTCTGTTATTGTACAACCAATTTGATGTGTCAAGTATTCATATGCTAATGGTGGTACAGTTACTCACTTTTTCACAGATAAATTGTAAAGATTGTTACAGACAGTGAAGCACAAGAATAAACAGCTTTTATTTCAGATGTGATAAATTACTTTCCATTCAAAAAACATGCAACACACGCTACTGACCATTATTGTTTCCATTCATTGCAAGTTTGCTTTCTGTTTTTCTTTCTTAGAACGGTTAGAAAATGTTTAGCAGATATAACCAGAGTTGATGCAAATAATTTAATTTCCTTAATATGCTTTGGACTTTCATGATGTGAAGTTAATTTTTGCTCAGTTTTCACCAGCAATGAAAGTTTTGCAGTGGGCACATACATTGTTCTCCCCTACGGAGCACTCATAATTTTTTAAAGCTTACAATAGGTGCAATTTGAAGACTAGGATATTTCGTCTTGCATGTTAACAAAATATGCCATAATATGCATGCCCAGAATCCATTACTTAGGAATAAAGCTAAATACAGCATAAAGCAGAAGCAGGAGGAAATAATAGCCTACATCTTTTTGTTCTGTTGCAAGATCGACATTTATTCAAAACCCAAAAAGACTAGGCGTTAAGAATGTTCATTTGTATTTTGTACCTGAAGTAAAAGAGGACTGTTTTCAGAGCCCATATTTTATAAATGAGGAATAAATATTTGGCACAGATAAAATAAACTTGCTTATTAAGTAAAGAGGTTTTTTTTACAAACATAAAAATGTGCTTGCATTTCTACTGATTGAAAATGCGTGGGTTTATGTAACATAGCCAAGGATTATATCTGTGTCCTCAATTTGGACATGAAAACACATTTATATAATTACGTTGTTCCAGAGTCAATCCATAAATGTAAGGAAATTCTGAGTTAAACCCATCCAGATGGACACTGTTAATTTAATTAACCACTGGCAGATATCTGTGCCACCTCACTGAAGTCCATTTTCAGTCATTGCACCCTGCCCCTGCCCAGGGAAGAGAGCAAGGTCAGCTACAAATAAAGGCCATACCTGGGAGCTGTGTATGTTAGGGCTTTTCTTTGCCTTTGTGGAGGTAGAAGGTAAAACTTTAATGGCAGCTTAATGCATGGAACATCAGGTCACTGCAGACGTGCAGTAAGAAATTTGGCAGTGCAAAAAGACAGACCCTCACTGTGGCATCAGCTTATGTATAACATGTCATCCTGTTTATTTATGTTGTACATTTAACCTAAAGAGTAACTCTACATTGGACGATTGCTCTGAATTACAAAACAGTGTGAAATCCTACTGATGTGTAACATATACAAGCAACTGTTTGCTGGGGTTGGGGCAGTAAAGCTTGAGTTATAAAGTACATAAGCTTTCTTATTTTACCTGTGCCTCATTAAGGTTGCACTGTTCTTGGGGCTCTCTTACTTCATGGGGGAAGTCAGAAGTTAGGGGAGGAGTTGATTGCAGTGGTACTTGAAGAGGGATGTTGCATGTCTACTCCAAGCAAAAGCATTAAATCCACAGTCATGAAAACTGCAAAAGTTACAAGAGAAATGGGGATGAAAGCCTTTGCTGACCAGCTGGCATGTGAGCCACCACTCTTCCACTTCATAACGAAGTGAGCATCATCCTCAGAAACATCAGCGCCCAGTTAGCATCCTTGACAATAAAATGCGTGTTTCTGGAGAGGTACACCCACAGACTCATTCAGCTCTCCAAAAGCGCAGACTCTTATCGTTGGCTTTCCTGCTCTGTGTGCCCACACCGTGCATTTCTAAATGTTGCTGGTGTTGCTGATGTCCTCCAGGTGCTGTCTAGAGGAGTCGGCTTTGGCAACCTCCTTTTACAAAGCAATTGTGCCGATGCACTAGGATGTCAAACTGAAAAACGAATTAACCAGACTGCTCATAATTTCCTCTGAGAATTTCTACAGGTGTCTGAAACGATGACGGTCGGAGCACAAAGGAAATGCCACAATGTCAGGGCCCCACTTTCTCTGAGAGGAAGAGGGGGGAAACTGCAAAGAAAAGGACATTTGCAATTTTGGTGCCTGACCACATTCTGCAGTAATGGTCACGGAGCCGATCTACCCTGCCCTCCGAGGGCTGATGACTCATTATTCATCCCATGCGCTTGCAGGCAAGTGTATAGCTGCTTATTAAAGAGTCTGCTTCTGCAAACACTTCTGCACTTGCTTGACTTTAAGTATGCAAGTAATCCTATTGGGGTGAACTGTCAGCAACTAATTCTGGGAGCAATGACATTGCCAACATCTCAAGACTAATACGAGAACAAGAATCAAAATCCTAATGCCTTCAAGGCTGGTGAAAAACAGTTTTCACCGTATTTTTATCTAGTTTGCTCTCAGAGGTTTTCTTTCACAATTTAATTTTTTTTTGTGTAGCTGTTTTTGCAGTAACAGTGGGGGGAAACACAAAAAAATATGAAAAAGAAGAAAATGTGAAAATGTTCAAAGAAAATACTGCTCCTTCAAAAAAAAAAAAGAAAATACGCAGAATACAGAAGAATCAAGGGCATTTTTTCCTCAAGTGTGGCACACAAAAACTAACTTAAAATAATGAAATTTACACTAACCGTGACAATTTTTATCTAAACCATGAGAAAAAAGTATCATTTCTTTTTAATAAGATACCTTCTTCCAGACCTTAGCTGAAAAAATAATGCTCGCAAAGGCAAATAAATGTGCATAGTAAGAGTTGATGAGTCCTTTAAACAGCAGGTATAACTACTAAGAAAACGCGTTTGCCAATGCCAAAATCTACAGTGCTGTGTTGCAGCTATGTGCAATGAGTTTCTATTTTTAGAATATTTACAGAACGATCAGGAAAATATGCAACTAAGTTCTTCTAAAATGAGCAAAGAACTGGATGATATTTTAGTTCTAAGCAAGTTGGAGGAAGTTTGGGGGTTTCTGCATCCCTGTTAGGAAATGAGGAAACCTGCAGTAGGATAACAAGAGTGGGGATCCTCACCCACACCCCAGAGAAGGTGCCCCAGGGAAGAAGAGGAGTAAAACTGTGATGTACTCCACTGTGCTTCAACGTCCACTCCACAGCTTTGGGGTAACTTCTCCCCACAAAGGCCCTGGTGAAGATTTTTATCCATGCCCCACTCTTGAAGCTACAGGAGAAGGGCACTCAGATTCATAATTGTTGTAATTTAAAAATGTTAATCTCCGCAGAGTTGTTTTCAGGATATGTCAAATTAAAGTTTACTTAGAAATGTTTAAGCTGATGGATAGTGGATGCTAATTAGACAAAAGGTGACAAGCAGGTCAAGGAGAAAATGTACACAAGGTTACAATTAGTATACTTTACATCTTTGTGAAATTTTCATCTAAAGCCTGACTGCAGATGTTTTACAAGCAGCCTTTTTTTTTTTTTTAAGATTAAATGCCATAGTCAGTTAAGCTTTTCACAAATGATAGAAAATGATGGACTTGTATCTCTGAGGGTGCAGAAGGCTCCATCTGCAATAGGTGCAGGTGCTGAGGCTCCACAGAAATGGCATATTTGGAGAACCGAGAGAAGCAGCACAAGAGACTCAAGTGCCAGTGTGGTCCTCCTCCAGGAATTCTGGAGGCAGCATCAGACCATAAAATGGCAGGGCATCTTATGTGACAAAAATGCACCTGGCCAACTATCTCCTCATCTCACCCCGGTCCTGAAGCCATATCACTTTAGGGCCTCGGATTAATAGGGAGAATTTTTGTGGCCCCAAATCTTACTTCCTTTCCCCATAGGATAATCCATTTTCCTGGGCTGTGTCTCTTAATCAGGACTTGGCCCTTTACATTTCAGGCACAACACAAAATTAAAAAAGTATGTTAGTGTTGTGATAGCAATTGTGTTTGCAATTGCAATTACTATTATGATTCCTATCATTGACCCATAAATTCCCAAAGTTTAAGTCCAATGTGACTCATCAGATCACACCAGTCCAACCTTCTGAGCATCGCAGGCCACTGCATTTCATCTATTCTTTCCTCCACCGAGCTCAAGGACCTCTGCTGTTTGACTAAACTGTTACTTGTGTTTAGCTAAAGCAGGTTTTCCAAAAGACGCCCAGTCTTCTTCTGAGAGATGGACATCCTGCACCCTCCCTCGGTAGTTTGTCTGGTGATCAGTCAGCCTCCCTGGCAAAAGATGGTGTCTGATTTCTCACTGGAATCTGTTAAACTTCAGTTTCCAGCCACTAGTTCACCCTATTCTTTTCTCTGCTGGCTTAAAGAGCCCCTGAGCACCCAGTCTGTTTTCCCCATGCAGGTACGTACACACTGTAATCAAGTCCCTGCTCAATCTGGCTTTTGATAAAACGAACAGATGCAGCCTTTAAGCCTCCCACCGTAAAGCATTATCTTCAGTACAAGAATCATTTTGTGGGGTCTTTTCTACTCCCTTTCTAACTTTTCTTTAAAAGAACCCCGTAACTGAACTATTTTAATGATAGTTTTACCATTGCAGAGGGCAGAGACAAACCCCATACAGTGCTACACCTGCTATACCCTTTCTTGCCGTAGCAATGCTGGAGTTTAGTGTGACACAGATTGTTTTCTCAGTTGCTACTGAATAAGGTGCAGTCCCGTATTTTGCAGGCGCTGCTTGCTTTCTAAATGCGACTCTCATTCATCTGTATTAAAATGTCAGAACAGACTCCACTTATTAAGTGAAGCAGACCACTTTATTTGATTGTCCTCATCAGTGTTTATTACGTCACCAGCAATTTTAGAGTTACAATCAAATCATCAATGAAAATGTTGACAAGCACTAGCAGTGCTCCTCTTCCGTGCAGGTCCCAGCAGAAAATCCCTATCTTCACATTCCTATTTTTAGAATCACCCATTAGCCAATTCTGACCCCATTTACCATTTATTCATTTGGGGTTGGGGGCAGGAAGAATAACTTTTGTTTTACATGGTGTAAATAGTAGCAGTTCTATTCAGAAGTTAGGTCTGTTTGACAAAATTAATTTGCCTTAATCACGTGTGAGCTGGCCTTTAATTCTCTATCAACTGATTCGCAAAGCAGCTTTTTTTCTCACTGGCTCAAGTTACTTGGGTAGGACCACTTGCCCTTTCTGAATATTGGCACAGCAACGTTCTCCCAGTCTTCTGGCATTTCCCTGCTATTTCAAGGTTTATTAAAAATTAACGTCAGTGAATGAGTGCTCTCCCCAGCCAAGTCTTTTAGGACTCGGGTAAAAGTTATTCAGACCTACTGGCAGATATTGTTTAACGTCTATTAATTGGCTGGAAAATACTTACTAACCTCATTAAAATTTCCGAATGGAGAGCAGAAATAATTTTGATCACTTCTGGGTTGCCTGTCTACTAATAGGCTTATCACAACTATTTCCTAATAGAATCCCAATGGTTGTAGGATCTGTTTTGTTCCCAGTGTATTTTTGTTTTAATTTATAGATCTGTCTCCATATTTTTCAAATTCTTGTATCTGTTCCTCTATTTCTGTTAAGATACCATGAATCTCTTTCTTTTCAGTTGCCTACACAAAAATTCTCTTTCATACTTACTGTCATCCATTTTCTTTGTTACCCCACTGTAATGTATTTTTTAAATTTTTTTAAAATTTCTGTATGCTGCCTTCACTTCTCTGCTTGGCAGCCAAACAATAGTATTGCCTGTTTTTCTTGTGTAATCACAATTTTTGGCTGTCTTATAAATTCATCTCATAGACTCCTTAATTGTCATTCACACCTTTAATTCTAAACATTCCTCTCCAACATATAGTTACATTTTCTCTGCCCGTGAGGCTTCCAATTTGAAAGCATGACATATACACTGTATTACTACTTGAACCTTTCCTCCTTCTCCTCACACTGAATGCAATCAAGTCAAAATCACTGATCCTTGGGCAGCAACCAACTTGCAATGATTAAATCTTTCTTTTGTCCATCACACTGAGATCTAAAATAGGGTTATTTATTATTAGACGCTTTATCTTTGGAGACAGGGAATGATCGTCTGTAATTTTTAGCAGAACTGTTGATATGCTGCTGAGGCATCTACTTTGTGTGGCCCAGGAAGTCATAAGGCACCTACATAATTTTTACAGTCTGCTTTTCTATTTTTCACTTTTACAGGTCAAGTTATAAGTGGATTTTTAAACTGTTGATGAAAGTTTTAATTTTATTAAGACAGAAGCATTAACAGTAATGCTTACAGTAAAAGCAGTAGCTAGCTAGTGATAGAAATGCCATGGAAAATAATTGTTTTCTGGAACTGGTCAGGAATCAGTTCTAATTGTTAGGCAACAATTAAATAAAGTAGAACATGCAAGGAAAAAAGCATTAAATTTTAGTTAAAACTTCTAATATCTGTTATATAACACCATGTAACTCTATAAATTCAATTTTTCCATTTCATTATGTAAGATGGAATTAATAACTTCAGTTTTTCTTCATTTTTTTCCCTTGTAATTTCATGTTATCTATTTAAATACAATTACACCCTGTCCAGAGTTCTGAGCTTTCAGTTCAGGGCTTTCAAATTCCTACTTCATGCAATTAGTACCTTATCTGCAAATATGCAAGTCAGACGCCTGAGTCTGCACTTTATTTGCAAATACAGTAGTTAACCTCTGTCTCAAATCTTGTTTATCACTTAACAGTCAAGCACCATTTTCGCTTGCTGTTGTACTGCCTTTCTAAAGCGATAGTTTAATACACTGTCTTAAACCTGAAACAGTGACTATAAGGTTACTTCGGGATCAATCCCATATGTGTTAGCTCTGTGAGACATTTGATCTTCCATAATTTACTAATGTATATGAAAACCAGGCGAAGTGATCTGTGTTAATGTAGCAATACTCTGTCCTCAGCAACAATAATTTCATTGTAAGTAAGGTCTTAATTAAAAGCAGGTAAGCTGAGAGCAAAGCGTACTGAGAGACTGTTAACAGACTGCAGCCATCAGACCTTTCTTCTTGCTTCAAAAAAGTGCAGGTTCTGGGTGTTAATTACAAAACATGAGAAACTTAGAGCAAGTTAACTTAGAGGTAAGAGTTCCCACTCACTGCAAAATACAAAAAAGGAAAAAGACAAGAAAGAGAGACACAGGTGTTGATGACCTTAGAGATTCATTCAGCTGAATACAGGTTTTATAACTCAAACACCTCATGAAAAAGACAAAGTTTTCAGCTGACTTCAGAGGCAGTGTGAATGCCATATGTGACAGAAGAAATAAAAGAGAGGATGTTAGAGTGGGAAATGAGAAATGCTGAACCTCCGGGTCTCCCCAGGAGAAATCATTCTCCTTGAAATGTGACCACTGTTGCCATCTCGCCCACTGCCCTGTAGCATCTAAAGATGCTACCTGAATGATAGCTAAGCCCTCTTAGATTACTTGTATTTGCCTTTAACTTTGTAAGCTCTTTGCCATACTTTCAAATTAAAAAAACTAAACAAATTTTATTATATTCATGAAGGTCAAATATGAAAAAGCCACACTCATGATTCTAGACTCCTAATATTGCCTTTTCCTTTCCTACACTCTCCTTGTCAGTATTTCACTAGCAGAATATAAAATCATCCCTGTAATGTTTATAAATTACTGGCAAAATGAGTAGCTTGGTGTCCCCTAGTGAAAATATAAACCATCTTAAGTCACTTCCCTCCATTTCTTCTCCGGAGTATTCACAGTTTGACTTTAGGCATTTAATTTAGATGCTTTGAATCAACCCCAAAGACATTTAACTCTTTCCACTGACTACAGAACCAAGACATTGTGGTGGCTGATGTGTTGATTCATACCTAACTTAATGCTCTATGCCACCTTTTCTCCAGCATCCACCAACAATTAACCCCCAAACTTCTGCCTCCTTCTTTTTTTTTCACAATACCTGGATTCCTCTTACAGTCTTATTATTTTGTGTGTGCATATGTGTGCTGCTTGGTTTGAGTACATGTGACTCAGTCGTTATTATCAGCTCCTGATTTTATTGTAATTGTCGCACTTTGGGGATGTGGGGAGGAAGGAATTCTTCATGTTCCAGAAAAAAAAACCCAAACCTGGATCTAGTCAGAATATTCTAATTGAGTTCAACCCTCAGGGCTCAGAAACCAGAAGAACCCAGTTCTGGGCATTTGGTTTTTTTCTTAAACTTAAATCCACAGCTGTTATAGCATTGGGGGACTGAGGCTGCTGACTGTTTGCTTGGCTGTTGTCTGAGCATTGAAGCAACCAACAGGAGCAACCAAATTTTTCCTGTGCCATCTGCTTTCAGATGAGCATGGCACCCAGAACAAGTGGCACCTGCCTGAGATACAGACCTCAGTTAGGCTCAGGACCCTGACCCTACGGGGTAGATCTAGCCCACTACAACAATTCCGGTCAATTTGGGACCAATCCCATGTCCCTGCCACAGCACACGTAGTGGGGTTTGACTCTAAAGTGGTCTTCTGAAACTTGGCTCCAATGGAAGGGCTTGTGGTATGCAACTGCCATAGCCCACCATGATGATGTTTCCTCCTAGGGAACAGTTTGGTGAGACTCAAAATCACCTCGCAGACCTGACATGGCCTAGAGGGAGAGCAGCATGGGAAAATAATGAGACCTTCATTTTCTTTTTGCACTTGTGCTGCAGCTATGGGAATAATGATAGTACAAACTGAGGCTGACTATCAGCTCCTTCTTGGCAACTGCTCTTACTATAAATAGTGATAGATTGCTTTTCAACCAATTATTAGAGTCTTGTTATTGGAGATGAGCTAATAAAAATGTAGATGTAGCATATTCATAAAGTAAAATTAAGATTCCTCTTTTTTTAGTTACTATAGGTGAAACAGGACTGTATTTTTGAGTGTGCTTAATTTAGTTCACTGATTACACTTACAAGGTGCATTACTGTGTTGCCATGAGATTGGTTATTTTTTTCTCAAAAGGAAAACCAGCCTCCCCCTTGATGATTTCCAGGTTTATCTTCTTTTGCTTAGCAGCTCTTACTGCTGATGGCATACACGTGTGTCCTAGGAGGAGACTATTACAGATCATCCTCAAATAAATGGAACATGTGGCCACGCAAGATGCATCTTACAACAGCAGACGTATCTGCTAGGTCACTCCTCACCAAAGTCCTTATTTATTTGTATTTACTCGACGCAGATAACATTTTTGTACAAGATGTCTCGATACTTGCTATTTATAATATGAAAAGCTTTTGGCAACACATCTATGCTGTCACATCATCAAGTAACTCTCCCCTCAGCCAAAACCAACGATGATATTCCCAACTTAAATGTCACGTAGCTGCAGATGTCATCCTGGGAGGAAGTACGGAGACACTGCAATGTGTAATTAATACTGTTGACCTGAAAAAGGCCATAATCAAGCAATAAAGTCAGCATTCCATTAAAGTCATTGTAGAACCTCACTCCTTTTATAGTGGTGGTGTGACAATTTCAGTACAAAAAATATATTCAACATGACATCAGTATGTCATTTTACATTGTAAAGACTGATTTTGAGGAAGAACACCAAATTTTTTTTTTCTAAGTCTTCTCTTTCTGGTGCTTAGCTTACAATATTTGCTGCATTCTATTCATACCTGAATTTTATTATTTCTGTTTTGATAGTATAGATCCACTCCTCTGTTCTTGTTCATGGGTGGCAACTGAAAGGCAGAAGGGTGTATTATACACCATTAAGCCATTAAAATACACTTCTTTTTTTCCATTGCTTGCATGTGGATTCTTTAGCAAACTGCAGTGTGAACTAAACTTCATGAGCCCAGCTGTCCAAGTTAAAGACACTGGGATGCAGGAGGGTGGTTTAAATCTAGCCTAATCTAGCCCAATCTAAGCTTCATTTGGTCCCTACCTGCAGAAAACCTGGGTGCTTACCAGCAGAGCCAACATATAACAAGCTGCAAAAAAAACATGTTGTAAGAACAGTTAGTATAATGTAATCTCTGAGTGTGACACAGTATCTATGGGTATTAAAATATTTATGAAGTAGAGGTCATTGTTTATCTATCTATAATTTTCTGACTCAAATGGTTTCCAGACACTGGAGTGCTGTAGAGGAAGAGGAAGGAAGGAAAGAATGGAAAATAATGTAATTTTGCTCTATTTGTCTTGATCTGCTCTTATTTTTCCCATATGTACAGCATGTACGTTCTTCTCATTATAGAATATACAACTCAGTTGCAAATTCAGGATGGAAAAATTATTTCTTATTTACATTTAATTGCATTTCTTAGTTCCCATATAATGTAACAGGTCTGGAGCTGAGACCAAAACATGCAGGAACTGTGGAGGGACCAGAAAGGTAGACAGAGAAAATCCTTTCCAGCAACAACTCTGTGTCATGTCTTGCCCCCCCCGCCTAGAGTTTTCCGCCACTGAAAAAGGAGAACTATCACATATATAGTGCAAGGAAATCACATAGGACACATGCAGGAAAAAATTAAGAGGAGCCTCCCAGCACTTTCACCCTTTTTACTACCCGCCTCCATGATAAAGGAATCAGGAGTAACAGGCAAGAAAAAATGAACAAAAGCAAAAAAGGGAATTAAGAAGTTCCAAAGAGAGTGTGTGTATCTTTTCAGTCTTATTTCTTCAGCATTTAAATTGTTGTCAGAAAGCCATATAATTTTAGTTCTTCATGTATTTAGAAAATTACATGTTTTTCTGTAAAAATCCTTCTGAAATTGAATCTTGTTTTCCAGTGGAAATCTCAGTTCTGATGCTCGCTACCCAATAGTCATGATTAACTGACAGAAGGAATTATCTGGAAAAATTGAGTGGTTCTTTTCTTCTGCTGGCAGCAGCTTTTAAAACTTAAGCACACACTTGCTATCAGAAATCTAGATTTTGTCTTTCTGAAAAAATTCAGATTTTTCTACCATGGACAATCTAGAAATGGAGCTGCTGAGTCCACCCCAGCGATACCCCTGTATCATACAGGCACGGGTCAGATTTGGTGTGCTAAACTTCTCTGCCGTTACATTTTATTTGCCTTTGAACTCCTTTCCTTAAGCAGCTGGTGTAAGTACAATACCAAATTAAGGTAGCAAATTGTCTTGCCATCTCTGCTATTTTGTGTATCTAGGCCAAATAAGCCTGTCACCACAAGCCTAACAAATGACCTGTCCCTGAAAAAACTGTGTTTCTCCAGAAAAGCCCTACTGAATCCTGGCATTTTGTGGGATATGCTAGTCCCTTTAGGTGGTATCACACAAAAGAATTAAAAATATATTTTTTATATATTTGGGGGAAAAAAGATAATAATTTCCTTCCAAAAAAAATCAATAATTATTTCAAATTTCCTCTGTTTCATACTTCACTTTTCTCCCTATTCTCTGGCCAAAATACCTTTCATCTCGCTGGACTGTATTTCAGATATTTCTTTCCTTCCCTGTGTAGTGATATCACTTTGCTGTGTGAGTTCGATGGGAATGGAAAAGTTGCTTCCTGAAGTGAGAGGAGAGATGCAGGTGTGCTAGGGATGGGGATGACCTGCATTCCCCAGAACTTCTGGGCTGCATCTGCAGCTAAATGGGCCTTGTTGTTTCCTTCAGGGTGGCCAACGGGTATCAACAGCCTCCAGGAACCTGACACTGCTGTAAGTGCAATTATCCCATGGGAGCAGGAGTTATCCCTGGTCTGTACCCGGCCAGGGAATGAGAGGTGATCTCTGTGCAGCACTTGATATATGGTTTAGCCGAAGGCTATAATGTGTAATCTATCCATATTGATCATATCCGTATAGATTTTGACTACGAGCCTAGTTTGTGATGTATCTAACTCCCATGATTTGAACAATATTGGAGCTGAACAATATTTCAGCGACTATTGAGAGAAATGCACTCCTGGAAACCAAGTAATTATGTGAAAATAAGAAATATGGAAATGACCAGAAAAGACATCCCTGGTTTTATTTTTGAAAAATTGAGAGTTTCTGGTCTTTATGGCTGCAAGGAAAAGCTGGATAATGTGACCTAGATACAATCTAATGACTTGAACTTTAGACAGAAAATAAATGAAATTATGTTTTTTATTCTAAAATAATCTTTAAAAAAAATTGGATCTCAGGAGATTCAGAGGGAGTTGATTCCCGGTTTTCGAGTTATCCACTAGCATTGTAGACATATTTGCTCCTCTCCTCAATTTTCCCAGAGACTACAGGAGGCTTTTCAGATTCTGCTGTAGATTTGCAAGAAAAACTTCCCCAGTTGGTGGGGAAAGATAACCCAGTTTTAAAAGTTTGTCCTTGGTTTGAGGCATTTCCCACCTCCAGGGAAAAAAAAACAAACAAACAACCAAAAACTACCAGTCTGACTCCTAATTCTTTCAGGAACTCTTGAAAGATGAGGTTAGGGATGGAGGGAAAAACCAAACATTTGAAGCTAAATTTACTTGTTTTAAAACACTTTTATACACACAATGCTATGGATAAAAGAGCAGAAGATAAAGGTACCTCTATAGCCTCCAGGGACAGGCTGGTACTGACTTTTCCTTAAGAATTAAATGTGAAGACCCATAGGACTGTACCTTCTTTGCCTGGTGGCCTGGCTTGACCCACAGACTTGCAGGAGGCTGGCCATGGTAGCGCTGAAGGTGAGGAGAACTAGCCAGGACTGACCACGAGCAGTCTCCATAACCACCTTCTTTCACACACAAAATTAGGTCTATGTTTCTCAGTCATCTTGGCAAAACTGAACTTCATCACCCAGTGACAGTACCAGATCGAAGGAGAGCATGTAGTCATGGCACAGCTCATCAGAGAGTTCTGAAGAGCTGAGATTGCTCTTCAGAAAAGTTAAGAGAGAGACTGTGATTTTTGTCTCCTCAGCCCCAGTACTGATGGTCCCCAAGGACCAGATCCTCTGTCACTGAAGCAGTGGACATCCTGGCTTTCCAGGACATGGACACAAGCACAGCAAGCATGGGTGGCTGCCATTTGCTGCTGCAGCAGCCTCCTGCCCCATTTCTCCTGTAATTAGAGCTGGCTGATCACATCCATGTTGTTCTAAGAAATCTTCAGTAGCGTTTCAGAAACTTCAGAGCAGCAGTGTCCAGAAAAACTTGGGTAGGCAACCCAAAACTTTTCAGGTTTTCATCTCCAGAAGTAACATGACCTTCTAGGAAAGAAGTATCTTCTGCCCCCAGGCAGAATTCTGGCTGGGTATTGCATAAGGGTAAGTGCTTTTATGAATGTTTCCTTTCCAGTGCTGATGGTAGATCTGACCTGAAGGTTGAGATTGACAGTGTGTAGGTCAAAGGAGTCTGACCATTCATTCTGCTGCCCTGCTGCGCAATCTGTGAGGTGTATGCAAGCAGAACAATAAAGACTTTAAGCCGCCAAGCAGGAGAAAAAAAAAAAAAAATTAAAACAGAAAAACTAATTGGACTGTTGGTGAAGCAAAACGTGGTGCTTATGATGCCCTAGACAGGTTCACTACAGATCAAGTCTGAAACTTAATGAAATCAGGGAAAATATTTTCATTGATTTTGGTGGGATTTGGATCATGGCCAACTGATTTAAGGCAGGTCAAAGAGGAGATGGTATAATATATGTGCATATCACATATAACTGTCTAACATAGTTGCAGCATATATGATACATAGAATATAGCATGTATACACTGGAATTTTATCAGTATCAGGGAGGACAATTAAAATAAGTGACCTTGTTTTGCTTGAAAATAATGTGGAAGAAAAACATCTTAATTCATTTCACCATGTTTATAACACTCTGTAACAGAAGTTAGGCATAAAAGCCTAACTAACAACTAACACAACAAAACAACTGTTGTACTTCTCGAGTAGCATGTAAACTAAGTTGCTGCTACACCGTTAGTATCATTTACCTTCAGATTTTACCTTCTATAATACAACAAATAAAGATTTCTTTAATTCCCTCTTGACTGGTATAATTCAGAGTGCCATAAAGCCAGTTTGTAGACACATAAACCTATGTAAACAATGTTTAGGTCTTCACAAAATTCTGCTAGTTGACTACAGCAATACTGTAGAGAGTAAAGGAGGGTAGGGGATATATAAGGGCTTAGGACTGAACTGACTAGTGCAATTACACCCTCACAAAACAAAATCCTCATTTGGGAGTTCTACGTTGCAGATTTCAGAAGGTCCAACTTTCAGTGAAAGATATTAAACCTGAAACTGACTCCCGATTTAGATTTATTCCTATGTGAGGAGTTAGATATCTCCAAAACGCGCAGCCAGATTACTTCCTCAGTTCATAAAGCAAGGGAATGTCTTTCCTCTGACCTTGCTTTATCTATGATTTTAAAAGGAGCTTTTGACTGAAACACAGAGCATCAGATATTTTAGTTAAGCATCTGGTTACACTCTTAACAATAAAGACTATTGAAACTAGTTCTCAACACTGACATGGTCTAATCACCTTCCCCCTCTTGCCTTCATAAAAATCTAAAGAACAGTAAACATTTGGGAAAATAAAGAACAGTAGACAAACTGAGAAGGAGGAGAGGAAGCAACAACAACAAAATATATGTTTCATATAATTAACAAAGTTTCCTCCTGAGAGCTTTTTAACTAGCTAAAGATAAGTCTTTCCTCTGTTAAATACCACTTTTATTTTTGACAGAACACTGATTCTTTTTCAGTTCAATAGAGAGTTGGACACAATCTCAATCATCTGAAAATGTTATCTGACCAAAAAGATTAGAAAATAAGTTGCTTCGTGGTGTGCATGGTCACTCATAACACCTTTAAACTAAGTACTTTTTCAATTCATATGAAATGTGACAAACAGAAAAAACTTAAAGAATTTTTAAGATTAGAGGAATTGCTAAGATTAGCCTATCCACATGAACTTTAATGAAAAGCTCTTTTGAATAGAAAAGAAAACTGTAGGTTCTGTATATTTTACATAACAGATAAATAGATAACTTTATTTTTAAGAGTTTAATATTCCATCAAAAAGGAAATGAAACTCTAAATTTTGCAACTAAAAACTTCACCTTGAAGCAATTCTGTTATAAGAGGTAGAGAGACCTCACTGTATGCCCTGGCATGTATCGATTACCTTGCAGCAAAACAACAAATTGAGTTGTCTGCCATGTAGGTGATACTTCAATTGCTTTCTTTTTATTTTAACAACTGCTTGGAGGATGGAGAAAAAAGAGAAGTTAAAAATACTCTGTTCTACATGGCTTGAAGAGTTATTGCAAGTTAAACATTATTTGAAGAAAGTATCTTATCAAAAGCATGAAAAAGATTTCAAGATTTTTCTGTCTTTGACTTTAGTATATTTCCATGGGGAAACATGAACCAATACAGGAAATGTCAAAATGTAGGCAATTTTATGAGATTTAAGAGTAGCATCCGGTCCAATTTTATTAAGTTCATTGGTGTAAGTTTACCAAGACTTCTGATGAAAGGTTGTCTTTTCAAATATTCTTTGTTCAGAAAAAATAGTGGATTTATAACATACTGTTTTGGACATAATATATTATAGCAGCTTTGAAGACTGTAGTATTATTACCTACATATTGAAAGTTTGATTTCTTTTTGATAGGTTGACAGTGATGATCCATTTTTATATTATTCCCAGTGTTTCACAGAATTTGCTTCATGGAGTTGCCAAACAACAAGCAACTAGAATGTCTCCATCAGAGCACAAGTTTTTCACACCAAAAAGCTAAAGTGGCTTCGGCATGACTTCAAGATTTATTTTTCCATTAAAAAGCAAAAAATTGACACAAAATAAGCACAGAAAGTCTACAGGGAATGTTTCACTTCCATAACCTTTTCTCCAATCCCATCCCAATTTAGACTGCTGCATGTCTTGAATCACATCCATGAACGAGCACTTAACAGATTTGCACAAGTTTTGTTTGTGATCCTTAAAAGCTTTTTGCTCTGTCTGGTTTTCTACAGGTTTGTGTTATCCCCCATCACGCCGTTCTGTGTATTTCAAGTTCACACCTAGTTCATTGAGACAAATGGTGGAGGTCAGTCACATGGTGGCTGTTGCACAGTAGTTCTTATTTCCCTCACTGTTTGAGCCAGGCTGGCTCAAAAAGAAGCACACCACAGCTTCTCAGAAAAAGAGAAGTTGCGGTTCATCTGAATTTTCTAATGCAACTGGACCCCCTCCCCACTCTTTATTTTAGTCCATCTTAAAAAGGCACTTACTCTGCAATTTCCACAAGAGAAGACAAAAATAATAACTTTCCATCATGCCAAATTTTTTCCCATTTTTATGCCATTTTCCATGTCAGTATGCTATAATTTTATTGTTATTGATACCAGTTAATAGAAAGGATTCATTTTCATGCACTGTAGGTCAATAAGCATGCTGTCAGTTCTAAGTAAGCAAACAAAAAATATTTAAATGTAGAAAAATAGGTCTTCATGCATCTCCAGTCCCTAAATCAAATTCCTCCTTGAAGCAAAGTTATCCTTAGCCGTGTGACTGGTGGGCCTCTGTTTCACAGAGATCTAGAGTATTCCTTATTTTCTTCAGTAATGCATTTATTTGTTTTATATTTGACATGATGTCATCCTCGGTAGGCGGAATAAATGCAACAGTTTCTTCACCTACACTTTCTTCTCTTTCCACAACTCCTTCTTCCCTTCTCAAAAAGGTGCCCAGTAGGCCAGCATCTTCCATTCCTTCTCTTTTTCCTTGCATGAGGAAGCCCTAATGCTGAGGTGATTCCTGAACTGGATCTATGACTTTTTGACAGATGTACTTTTTGTCCTTAGCACCTGCCAGAGTAGGCTGATGTGAAAAAGCTGAGACTCATATGGAAAACCTGAGTTACATGTTGGCTAGGGAGGGATAATGACCAGGCAGGTAAGGCAAGGCAAAAGATGTAATTATTGCCCTGATCGTTACCCAGTGCCTGGTTCCCATGGGACACATAGAGGTTACTGAGGCCATATTCAGGCTTATCTAAGTTAAATGGAAAGCTACTTGAGTCCCCAGACAGTTCGTAACTGAGAGTGTGCCAGGGTTGCTTCACGTCTTTTTCTAAATTTGCATTTGCTGTAGTTGTGGAGATCAGACCCAACTGTTTGAAGAAATGCTGAAATAGGAAGTTCCATTCAAAAATGTAGTATTGAAAGAGGCACTGTGCTGGTGGTAAACCAGCACTACTCAATGAAGTAGGAAAATTGGTTAGAGACATAAAGGTTGCTCCAGGAGAGGGAGAGACAGACCATTACCATCTGGATGACTTTTAATTATTTCGTATTTTCTTCTTCAATTTTTCCTGAGTAAACAGCCAGCCTGCCAGAGGAGTTCATCCCAGAGAGAGTCAAGGTGATCAGACATTGAAGTGCTCTGTACCCAAGGGACAACCCTGTCCAGGAGAGGAGCATGAGAAGTTGCTGTCAACAGCTCAGACAGCCCTCCTGAAGCACCATTCATCTTTTCCCGTGACTGCTGCCCAGCCTAGTCTCCATAGAGAGCACAGCAGGCGCCTGAAGATGAGAGCATGATAAGGGCACAAAACCACCAGGTTTAATAGAGCAATGGTGTTAGGAAAGGAGATAAGACCATAGAAACAGGGATGAACATGAGTGGGCGTGATGGAAAAGGAAGGGGAGAGAAGAACTTGAGCTCTCCAGTGGAGTCAAGAACAGAGAGAAGGGAAGCTGCAGAAAAGGCAGAAAAGACTGTAAAATTAGCACTGGAACGGGGAACAGAAGCACAGTTGTTTTACAAATATAACAAACACAGCATTTGAAAACCTATGCAGAAGAAGGAAATCACTTGGTACCTGGCCTTCTTGATTCTATGGCAAGAGAGCATAAGAACATAAGACTTCAGAGATGGAAGATGAAGTAGCATTTGTGGTCTTACAGGAGGAAAATACTAATGATGAAAAGAGAGATCAAGAGTTTACATTATAAAAAAACATAGCTGTAGACAATAATCCCAGTAGAAGTAACACTGTCAGTAGTAAAGAAAGAGCAGAATGCACTGCAGAAGTAAGAGACACTGCCAACTTGTAAGTCTTAGAAAGGGCACAAGCTAGTGGCGGTGGTCAACAGAGAAAAGGGATTTGGTGTGAAAGATCATAGAGAAGGATCAGTTCCAAGTAGGGACGAGGTTGAAAGCACACCACTGTGGTAGGATGTGAGAACTGATGAATTATTTTAGGACAAATGATAGGATAAAGAATAGGAAATGAGAGGCAGCAAAATGGAAGTGCTAGTTGATTTGATTACAACTAACAGAGGATAGGGGGAGATACAATAAAAGGTGTGTAGTTACACCAATCACAGTGGAATACAATCAAAACAATTAAAATTCAGTATTTACAGGATTATATTGTCTGATTGCTTTTGCAATAAAAATTTTCATCCAAGTCACTTATTTCCATTAGCTGAAGCTCACAGTATCTTATTCTTGCTTGACAGAGAGAGAGCTGGGACAGATAAGTTGACAGAGCTACCTACAAGGCAGAGAGTTTTGG
This sequence comes from Pandion haliaetus, assembly GCA_013401275.1. Taxonomy (NCBI): domain Eukaryota; kingdom Metazoa; phylum Chordata; class Aves; order Accipitriformes; family Pandionidae; genus Pandion; species Pandion haliaetus. Next base: position 46,532 of record VYZV01005473.1, on the reverse strand, counting down.
GGTGAGAGTGGAGAACGGCTGGCTGAAGAACGGAGCACATTGGCCTGCAACCCTCAATTTTTTTAGAACTGCCAAACAGCTTACCCTTGTTAAATGAATTTGATTTAAAAATATATGGGTTTATTTTGATATTTTGAATGCATGCTAATTTTTAACAGAGCCTTTAAAATTAGCCTTATTCTAGGATTTTAATCCTATGCTAAATTCAGTTCTAGTATGAGTCACAGAATCACAGAGAAGTCCAGGTTGGAAGGGACTTCTAGAGATTGCCGGGTCCAACCTTCTGGGCCTTGGATTAGGTTTTCCAGGGTCTCGTCAAGCCAAGACATGAATACTTCCAGCAAGGTAGACTATACCACTTCCCTGGGGCAAATTGTTCCAATATTTAAGAGTGCTCTTAGTGAAGGTTTTCTTATATCCAGACAGCATTTCCCCTGAAGCACCTTTTGCCCCTTGCCTCTTGTCCTGTCACCACGCATCATTGTGAAGCAAGGACAGCTTCTACTCTGTAACAACCTTTTAGCTACGAGATTACTTTGATCCCCTGAGCTTTATGGTCCCCAGGCCAAACAAACCCAATTCTTTCCACCTTTCTCCATTCGTCCAGTCCCCCACGTCAAGCTCTGATCACCTTGTTAACCCCAAATTGGACTCGCTCTAATTTTCCAGTGCCTCTCTTGAAACTTTTAAAAATCCTTTCACAATGTGAAAATGTGAACAGACTGTCTCCTGTGAGCTGAGGAAGGAAGGACACCTTTATATGCTAATCCTACTGATTCTTTTCGATACCTCCAGTAGCCATCATTTTATCTTCCTTCCTATCATAAACTGTGATAATCCACAGCTTCTCCATGTCCTTTCTGAGTCTTTTCTCCTCCACCATCACAATACACGCAGGTTTCCTGCCACAATCGTTCCCCTCAGTGTTTACTCACATCATCCTCCCCCATTCTTTACTGGGCTTTGTTTTGCACGATGTTCAGGCAAGAGGCAACATGTGCTGACTCTAACCATAATGGGTAACACGTTGGCTTATTTCCTAAAGGCTACAAAGTGCTCCTTTTCTTTGCAGAAGAATGTTTGCTTTAAGAGTTCGGAGGAATAAGATGTATTATGCTTGGGAGGAGATTCCTTTCTGAGAAGGTCCTTTATTGGATAAGCATACAAAGGCTGGTGATCCATGAGAGTCAGAAAGTAAAAGGTTAAAGGTGAGAGTGAGAGAAAACAGGAATAGTTGAATTCTAGACAGAAAGCTCTGCCTGCCTTCAGAGCAATTAAGAGAAATTGTCAGCAAGGGACCAAAAGAGTAATTCAAGAAACATGATGTCACAGGATATCTGTCTCTATGGTATTAATGATACTTAGGATTTATTGCTCTTACTGATGACCTAAAGAATATACAGAAACCAGGGCAAAAACAAAAATTAGAAAATGGCAGATGGAGGCTTATTCTAGGGCAACCTTCAGCAAGACTTTTTTATCTTTCATGACTTTCAGAGCTGAGATTTAGAAGTAGAAAGCTGTTCTCTGGATACTTGAGTAGACTTTGAACTGAAATAGGTTTTCTTCATAGCTTTTGGGCTTCTTCGTTCAACAGAGGCTGTTACAGCTGAAACTAAGCACAAAACATAATGCCAATACATTCACAGTGCTGTTTCCCAAGACAATTAAATGCATTTGTTCACCAGCTTTGGCACAATTTTTATTCAGATATTTAATCTAGGTTCATCACAAGGTTGACAGCCCACAGAGGAAACAAGTAGTGATCTGGAACCGGATAATAAAACAGACTAACTCGGAAATGTGCAACTGTGTAGATCTGGAATGAGAAAATTTAATTTAAGATAGGAAGAGCTGAAGGGCTATACAGAGACCCTTCTACCTTATAAATGTGAGCCCTTACAAGGAGAATTACACCACTTTAATAGGCACATCATGTCTGAGATCTTCAATGCATAGAGAGTGTGGCACTTCTACATAATAGTGTGACCTTAAAAAGGTGACTAAAAGCTGCTGAAAATGGAGGACACACAAGCCCATATGCTGTCATCAAAGTCAAAAAGAGGCAATGAACTGGAAGGCTGCTCCGAAGCAAAAGAGGGACTGAGATATGGACCTCTAATGGCCTGGAACTCAGCAGAAGAGAATTTTCAAGACGTGTGGGAAAAGGCAATGCAGGAGTCCAGGTGGCTGCACAGGGAACAAGACTGAGGTCTTTCTGGATTCCAGGAAAAAACAACATGGAGGAAAGAGAAGAATCATGTGAGAGAACAGGTTCTGGGGGAGAAGATATGGTAGCAGAAAAATTTAATAAGGCTGAAGGTAGACAGAGGGAAGGAATATATCTGGTGCAAATGAGAGTGGAAAAGAAACAAAATGATAATTTTTTGCCTCCTCAAACCATTAAGAAGTGGATTCTGACCCCTATTCCTGCTGAGTGGTTACCTACAGCAGCAGCTTTTCCACTGAAGCCTTAAGTTACCCCTCAGCGTGAGTAAGGATGGCAAAATTAGACTTTTTCTTCCACTAAAAGCAAGTATATGTACTTCAATATTTTCCTAGATTTAACCTGGAAACCTGCAGCTGCTATACTGGTCAGGCATGTGCTGTTTGTTGAATAGGGCTGTGCTGGGGAAACCATGGAAAGATTTGGTGCATATCAAAATATCTCAGGATTGATGGTGGAAGGGGAATGAATATTCTTCAAAGCGAGGGAAGATAGCTGAAGTCTGTGGCTTAGAAGGTCACAGGGTAGCAGAAGACAGAGAGCAAGGTGTGCTGGAGATAACGAGCCTGCGATTCAGAGCTAGACTTCTGCGAGAATCAAGAATATTTGGCCATGCCCTTGGGTCAGATCTGTCTAATATTTTCAGCAAATTACGTAATGTAACCTATCCCCACAAATCACTACAGACTGCTGGTGAAAGGAGTTTTCCCATCTAACATCGCAGTTACATAAAGCTCAGCTCTGTGAAACCAGTACATAAATAGCACCAAAAAGTGGAACAAACGCACTTTCACGAGCCTCCTAACTGTAAAACCCCAGCTGTGCTGGGATGCTGCTATCCTCCAAAAGGTACATTAGGATGCATGAACATGTTGGCAAGTTGAAGATGTTTGTGCTGACACATCCTGAAAAGGGTATGTCATCTGAGATTTTAGCCCCTCATGCCAGTTATTTGAATACCGCTGTCTGAGGTTATCACAAGTGTGTATGTATTCTATATATTTGCTGAAATAAACAACACGCATAAGGCTCCTCAAATGCATAGGCAATGGGGAGTTCACTGACTACACAAGATTTTACATACTTTGCAGCAAATTCAGATTTCCAAATACAAAACACAGCTCACAGGGACACTGGATAGATTTGTGACTCCATCTGAGGAACTTGGGGTCCATAAACCAGTGAACAGATCACCCTCATCCATACACAGATTTAGGTTTCCACTTCTCCAGGAATATTTTCAATGATAGTCCCCCTTAAATAACTGCAGTGCAAGTGTTAGTTAATAAAAGTCACTGATATGTGTTAGAATTTGCATTATTTTTAACTCTTTCAACTGAATGTCAAACTCTTTCAATTAAATGTCAAACAATTTCAATTAAATGTCAAAAATGAAATCACTTGCAGAAAACAGTGCAAGATTTTCTTTAATGCAGTATATCTTTCAGTTACAAGGAAGGAATCTCACACACTGATACTGCAAAAGAATCCCAACTTTGTAATACAACCTTTGCTTCACTGAACATTAATAACACTTGACAAAAATCCTATGAGCTTGAGTCAAGTCTTGGGTCACATGTATTAAATCATATGTAATTCTGCTAAGTTACACCAGGGTAAAAACTTCTGAAACATACAAAAAGGAGCAAACCTGTTCACAAAGCGCTGTGACAGAAAGAAATTCAATAGAAATCTGATCTCTTGAGAGATTTTGATATGCAATGCTATTTCCTAAGTAATCTTAAGAAATTTTCAATGAAAATCATAAACCAAATCTGCTATGCTCTTTGTCTCACTAGAAGCTTTCATCCCTGAAACAAACCAAATGAAAATTTTCCACAAATGAAAAACAATTTAAAGTGTTCACAGATATTTTATATTATTTCAATAGAATACGTTGGGAGCAAAATTTAGATGAAAATTTTAACAACTTCTAGACAATAAACTGACCGAATTTATGGGCAACTTGGCCATAGTTCTTTTAAAGCGCATGAAAAGGAAGACTGATGATGAATGTATCTACTTCCTCATCTCACATACTGTATGAAGTGATTTCAGCCAACACTATTTATTCCTAGATACTATGCTACTTTCAAAATCCTTTCTTGTCTACATTATATCTAATATGCAAATGGAAAGGAAATACTTTCCTGGATTGGAGATATCAAATCTGATGCACACCAATTCATGACTGGAACACCAATAATGTGCAAAGTCTACCAGTCAAACATTAACAGTGTATGTGATGCGTATGTGGAGCTATAGAGTTGTAACTAATTTCCTCCATAGGGGCAACAAAACAGACTGACATTCTTTGTAAATGTTAGCTTTCTAATAGTGCTTTGAAATTTTTCTTTCTCTTTAAAAGTGTTTTCCTGAATAAAAAAATGAAAACTGTATCCTGCTGATCTGTCCTATGCCCATTCTGCTGCAAATCAGGTGTAAATCCCTCAAAGTGTCGTTACACCGCACTGAAAGTAATAAAAGGAAGACTAATCAGTCCTAAAAGTATTTTTTCTCTATCAATGTGGAAAGGACATTTGTGGAAAACCAACAAATTCACATCAGTGAATAAACATTAAAATAAAAATAAAATATTTCTAAGTATTTCTAAATATTTCTGATAAAATATTTCTATTAAAATTTATCTTATCTTTGAAATAATTTTGCATGGAAAAATGAATCCGTTCCAGTTTCAGCTGTAAGTTTCTCATGGGAATGGGAATTGACACAATAAATAGAAGCAGCTTATTGTTGTTGCTCTCCAGTCTTTGACTTACGTTACTAGGGCTGTTTCTCTGAGCTCATCCCTCAGTGCTCGTGGTTAATAATCTCTCAATGAAGAGAAAGTTAAGGCTTCTTTTTCAATTTTGTATTTCTTTTTAATGTACATCAGCTCAGTTAGCTGAGAAATGTCTTGAAATATATTTTGGAGGGAAATACAAAGCAAAACAAGTTATTACTGAAATTATTTCCTCCCTCCTCCAGAAAAAAAAAAAGTCTCCGGCTCAGTGAAAAACAGAAAAAAATGCACACGAATCAATTATGAAAAAGAGAAAGTTTCTTTGAATGACGAAAAGCTGATTGGAATTAAGATAGGCTTTGTTCATATCTGCAAGGTACAAGGAGAGGACTTTTCAGTGGAACAGAAAAGGGGGATTTGGGAGTGTTTGGCTGCTTAACGCTATAGTGCTTCAGAGCCCATGTGAAAATTTGCTGCTAGCTATTAATCATCATTGTGCCCCTGCAAAGAAGCTGTTACAATGATGACTATATGTCATTATATTCCCACTGTAAGTAACGAATCAGAGAGCTGGGAAAGTTGGATAAGAGCGGCTGGCAAACTTTTAAGCGGCAGAATCTATTTAAATAAATTTACATCACATTTGCTACTTTCGCTGGTATGGGAATCATACTTTAAAATGAAACAATATGCTGTGTTCATGGGCCCTGGTCTTTTATTCTCCTGCCTCTGAGCCTACTTTGCAGGTCAGCCTTTGCCAGCGCTGACAGCACGCTTTTCTCATAGCCTCTCCTTCTCATAGCCTTTGGTTGCTTTCAAGTTCAATTTAGCACAATGAAGTTGTTATGCATGACAGTTTGGAGAGCAGAATAGGTGGTGTCTGAGCCTGCTGTGTTGCTACAAAGTGGGCTCATTCTCCACAAGCCGGCTCAGTTACTGAAGCCTTGCTGGTGGGACACTGCAGTGGACTTCCAGACGTTCCCATCCTGACGAAAACAATTAGCTTCAAACTGCAAGAAGCCACAGGGTCGCCCTTTCTTTCGGTGAGACCGCGCCATTTAATATGCTGCAGTGGATTTCAAATTCGTGTTGATTTATCCTGTTGTACTCTCCTTTTATGGTCTTTATTTACAGATGTGTAAAGGAACAGGGAAAGTTTGAGTCTCACACGGTTCAAGAGTTTTATTAGAAATCTCAACCATTGTTTTATGTTTATTTTATAAAGAAATAGAGTTGAAACATGTCAGGCTTAATTCCGTTAGGCTGAACTGCCTAAAAGAGAGCCCTGAGGTTCCTCAAACAGAACCTGAAAGTGTCTCTTCTGCTAACCATCAGCAACAAGCCAAACAATAAACAACCCCAAAACATTCAAGATGCCAACACGGGTGTCTGGCACAAGAATACCAAAAAGAGCTAAAAATCATTTACAAATGGCAAATTACTCAATCATTAAAAATAAGTGCATTTTGGGCCTGTGTTTGAGGCACCGCAAGCCACTTGTCTATGCCAGGCACAGCTTGGCGTGTCTGGTTGTGTTCACTGCTAACAACGTCGTGGGCCACCAAATTCAATAGTACAACACAGTTACTACTCCTACAGGATAAATATTACTTTCTTTTTACATGAACTTAGCTATTAACACAGCGATAGCTTTCTTGTTTTTTTCTTATCAGGAACCACTAGCATTGATATGGGAAAGCAAGCCAGTTGCACACTACTTGACTGTACGCTGTTAACAGATGCACTGGTTTCCTTAGATTCACCAGTAGAAAAGAATCAGTTGTCTTGATTATAGATCTTACTAATTACTGGGTAAACCCATCAAATAATTCTCCTTCTAGATTAAAAATTAGCTCAAAGAGTATTTCAGCAATCCTTCCATGAAAGACTGCACTATTAGAATAGTAAGCTGTTCCCACTCCCTTTGCCTCTTCCCTCCCTATCCACCCCCCTGCCCATTTGGTTTTTTTTTAAATCTGCAAGAACAAAATATTCTCTAAATTCCTTCTTTGTAAACTGCTTGGTTTGGCTCTGTGCTGTTGAAAGGTAAAATGAAATTATACCAGCAAGTCTTTTGTATCTTAAAAATGATTTCTGTTTACCTAACGAACCAGATAATGTAATTAAAATATCTAGTTTTGAACAACAAAAAATGCATCAATTACAACTGCAAAAATGTTACAATATGGTCTAATTGCAGTTTGATTTTGAGAAGGCTGATTTTTACTACTGCTAATTAACCTTCCTCCAACTATATATGAGTATGGCTTGGTGTAACTAGCAGGCTATAACAAAAATTAAAACAATCAGTACTACATTTCAGACCAGATGTAGACTTCTCAGTCAAAAAAGGGAGCGGGAACTAGAATACTTTGTTTCTGATATAATACATACCAGTATGTCAGACCACCACAGCTATTCTTAACTGTTAAATATAGATATTTTCTCTGTCATTCGTTCACAAAAGGCCAAACATTATTTCTGCCATATTGCTGCAGCTAAACACTTCCTTTATTAATAGACGGCCCCACTTGAAGAATGTGTGATACATTACGGCGTTTGCTCCTTACTTAAGAAGTAGAAGAGTGCAAATGAGCTGTGTCAATGAGGAGGCAAGTTAAACTATAAAAGAAAATGATGCATGACCCAGCCTTTAAAATCACAAGAAGAACCTTTGCTTGATATATTTTATCCAAACAATATGGCTTTGTTATAATTCTTCAGGCATCAGTGATGTAGGTCTCACTGATTTTACCAGTAGCAGATTTAGGTCTACGAAATGGAAAAAAGCCATTGAAATACAAGGTTTTTCAGGACAAGATGGAATACGAAAAGAACAGAAAATAGGAAGAATTGGAAGAGCAACACAGCCTTGAAACCAGCTTAATCCCAATACACAATCACTATAAATCAGGAAAGCCCTAAGCAAGAATGCACGTGGTCATGTCAATCAAAAAATGGAGCCCAATTTTAGGCCCATAAAAATAGAATGTTTAAATTCTCTAAGTTAATTTTATATTAATGTTGTTGTGGTCATGATGGCCATGGTGCAAAAGTTTACAGGAAGAGTTAATATCTCTTATGAGGCTGGGATGTTAGGAAGTGTTCACAAACCTGAAAGCTTCCCTGTTTTTTTCAAAGTGTCAGTTGGGTTAACAAAATATTTTACTTCTATAAACCTGTTTAGCGGTTTTGGAAAATTTTACTGCACATCCAAACCAGACAAAATAAGACTCGGAAGCCTACTTTTAGGCATTTGTTTTTTACTAGCATGGCCTTGTGATTCATGCAGAAATACAGGCGCTGATGCTAGAAAAACACCCACACATACACTAGTTAAGAAATGCTGTGATGTTGGTAGTATATTTGTGTTTGCACATACATGCATACAAAGTGGTGGAAAATTTGTTATGCAAATAACCTCACCGTACTACACTGATGATCTTTGCTGTTGTTGTTGTTCTACTTTTTCACCATAATTTAGCACTGCTTTCTCTTTTCTTAATTTTCCAAACAAACATAGCACAACGAGTAGAGCAGATTTATCTGTGTCCAAGCCCATTGCTCTCTGCTGAGTATCTTGGACCAGAGCCATGGTGCTGCCTAAATCATCTCCTGCAAGCAGAGCCAGATGCACAATGTAGCTGGTGTTTACACCTCCTTGGGACTCAGAGTGGTGTTCCTTGTGCTGAAGTTGAATTTTTTTTCTGTTACCTGTTTCAGAGTGGGTTTGAGTGTGGATGAAGCATGAAATATCACTTTGGCAATGGATTAGTATCCTCACAAGAATACGCTATTTATACCTGGACTTTCAAGGAGCCAGTTTGCACTGCAACCCATAAAACTGGAAACTGCCCAGAAACACACATTGTTCAGGTTAAACCCAAATGTCTGGCAAGGCTGAGTTGCAGAAGTTGACTAACTCATTCTGGAGTGATGGGAACTCAGTCAATGCCTAGATTCAGACATTGGCTTTCTTCCAAACTGCAGGACATCCTTGGCTTCACCTATACACTGCGGTGCAATTGGTTTAAAGAAAACTGGAAGAAGTGGAGAAGAGGCTCAGTTAAACCTTTCCAGTTGCACTGGTCTAGTGTGATGTAAAGTCAAGGCTTATGCACTTGTAAGCATGTGGTAACAAACCTGGGACCCTTTGGATGCATGACCATGACTGAATACAGGAACTGTTCCACTGCCTTGGATGTACAAGGGAAGGATCACACAGACTAAGTGGTATTAAATAGCCTAAATTTTATTTATAAGCACTGCAAAGGAACCATCTACTACCAGATAATGTATCTGTAAGGAACAGCTGGTTTAGCTTTCAACTGCACTGTTTTTGACCAGTTAAAGCTGGATCTCTATCTGAGCCGTAACACTTAAAGGAGTTAGGCTTCCGGCTACCAGGTCTGTCCTGCAATGGCTGTGAAGGAGGCAAAAAGCCTGTCAGCCACAGCTAGATCTTTCTGGCTGGTAAAGTGTAAAGCCAACTGGAGGTAGGTGGGACTCTCAGTGAAGGGTAGATCGGTGGTGCCTCACCTGGAGACAACCATTGCCCTCCAGGGCCCCCTCACACCATCACCCGAACATCAGTTGTTACCTACATGACAATATGTATGTTTTCCTGGGCTGAATACAGTGCTTCATCATTGCCAACAACGCATGGCCTTCTGCTTGCACAGCCTGACGCATGTCCTTATCAGGCCAGTTCAGATAGCCGGTCTGTAACTGGAGACTGTTTTCAGCCAGTGCCTATTCATTGGTTTCTGTCAAATTAGTTTGGCGGTCTCGGGCTGGTTCCCAATGGACAGGTGTCCATATCAGAGAACGATGGCAACAATTGACACTAATTGGCACCCCTGTCGACTGTCTCGGCAGCTTGCAGCCTCTAGAGGTGGTCCCTCCCCATCAGACGAGGCACGCTGGTGGTAGGTTTCCTCTGCTGCAGCTTCTGCTGCACCAGCACTGTGACAAAGGAGCTCTACCAGTACACAGGAAAGCAGACAGGGAAAAAAAAAACCATAAGGAAATGGCTTTGTGTGGTAAAACCTGCATTTCTGAGTAGAGTGTTTAGCAACCAATAGCTTTTGATATACAACTAATGCAATGGCAAAGTTTACTGTGGTGGTGAGCTCTGGCTGTACACATTCCGAGTCCTCGATCAAGCATCAAGACAAACACCAAAATAAATACCTCCTAAGCAAGTTCAGAGAAAACAAACTTTCCTCTGGCCTCATTGTGAAAACAGCAGTAAAAGGATTTCAAATTTTCCACTATTACATAGTGCCAGGCCTCAGTTATTCTATATTTTATCCTCTGTGCGTCGGTTTTCCAAAATCGGAGTTCTCAATTAAATAACTGCTCTTACAGGTAAAGCGCATTTTTGCAATAAGCAATTGTCAGCAGTCTTTGTAGGACTTGTGCCGGAAAGCAGTTAATAAAGATGCATATTTGCTGCTTTCTGTATCAGCATAGTTTACTACCACGTCTCAGATAAGCACTGCAAGTTAAGTTGTCTTCCAAAGTTTGGCAAGCTTCAGTAGATTCATTAGTGGGTTTTTCTTTAGGACCAATGAAGCTCAAAGAGCCCCTAACAATGGAGCTAATCACTGTCCCTTTCCTGACTCAAGCTTACGTTTTCCCCTTCTTTAGCACAGACTCTATTTCTGAGCAATTGGATTTCAGAACAAATAAATATCAGCATTTTTTTCCCTTGCTTACATCTTTTGTGTATATTTTTTTCTTTGCAGCCTCTTGTATTTAAACCAGCGTGGTAAATGGCAGGGTTCTTCAGGTAATATTTCATTGGACACAAATGGCCTAGCATTAAAATGCAGATAATGTTACCTCAATTAGAGAATACCACGCAAAACTTTAAAAAGACATAGCTAAATGTTTGGGCTAAACAAGCAAGCCCACGTTGTTAGGAGAGGCATTGAGCAAGCTGCAATTTCAATGGCTCCGCTAATGAATAAACGTGAGACTGTGTCAACAGTCCCGAACAAGCGCCTGGTTTGTGTGCACGGGGAGTGCAATGGTATCAGTTGACAGGCTCTTTGTGCTGGCTATAAAGTACCCTTGAATGTGTCAGTGGAGGGAGGGCATGTGGACAATGAAGCCGTGACAGCTGAATGTCAGCAGCAACCTTGAACCTCAACCCGTCCCACCGTCCCGGTGACTCCAGCTGCAGCGCGGACATGCGTGGACGGACGGACAGACCTTCGGCACTGCCTGCCACTTCCCCTGCTCCAGCTCCCCGAGATGAAATGACAATTTCATCATGCAGCAAGACCCTGCTAATAAGCGCCGGGGAGCATTCACTTATTAGCGATGTTGCTAACGATATGTTCAGCATCCTAATCAGGCCCTTGCTGGCATTTGCACAACAGAAAACACAAAGCAAAACCAAAGCCAGTCGCCGCTGATCAAATGTTGCCTATCAGCATCTGTGGTCAAAGGAGCCACAAGATGCTCCACTGTGAAGCAAGGGTTTTTCTTCATGATTTGAGCATTGCGTTTGGGAGACCACTTGCTTTATTGATGCAAACAGCACATGATTGATTAAAACACTGCAAGGGAGGAACAATTGGCATCTGGCATGCAGTATTTTCTAATGGAAAACAACAGAATTTTCCTAAACATCAGCCTTGTGGATTACACGTTAATAGTATGCTGTTATTAAGACACACACGGTACACAGCTCAGACTTGCAAATCTCTCTGTGGCAAAGCACATCAGTGTAGACCAGCAAAGGCATCCCTTTGCTATAGGTAAACAAGTTGGCATCCTCTATGGAGGATATGCTTTGGCCGCTCCTGCGTTCCCCTCCCTTCCACGAGCGATGTCAGGATAAACGCCCATGCTGAGGAAGGCAGGGTCCTCCCGCAGCATCTCGTCCCCATCTCATCTAGTTAAGCTGATGACATGGAAGATTACTTTTCAGGGTGGGAGGGGGTAGTATACAAACAGCAGGGCTCTTCTTTTTGCACCGAGTATTAGTTTATCAGTAAATTGGTACGAGGAAGATACTTTCATGGCATAGAACAAAAACGTTTCTCCTTTCTCAAGCATCTGGCCCATCACACCACCCCCACTGAGCAGTCACATTGCATGTTTGTAAGCTTATCATTTAGGAAGAATTGAAAAACAAGTCTGGGTCTGGCTTGCCATGGCAATGCTGTCTTATTTTGGTCTCATCCTTTACATGTGGCAGACAGCAGCAGAGGATAGTTTTTGGAGAGATGGTATAAAAGTCGAAATGAATCGCAGGGCATGAGCAATTTCTGGCTAGGAACAGGTCTTCCATAAAGTAGGAACTAATGGGGGAATTTTTGCTAACTGTTCTGGGGAGTAATCCAATCTCCTTTTTGGCTCTGGTCATGGAGAGAAAAATAATGAAGAACTACACTACCTAAAAAATTCAGACTTTTTGGGAAAAAAAAAGGCCTTTTCAGCTTTTGAGCCATTGCTTTTCTAAGTGCATGAAGTAACAAGTCAGCCTGGTGATTTTCTCCCTTACATAAACACCAAAAAGTAGAATGGCAGCAAATATGACCAGAAGAATTCCCCTAAAGGCCATATGAGCAGCCTCCATAAAATGGAAACAAGGAAAGCTCAAAGCTGGGAAATGACACGAACCTCCACAGCTCAGTTTCCTTGAGGTTTCCCAGAGAATTCTGCGAGGAATGGCCAGTTTATCAGTGTGAGCTTCTATTCTCAGCTTCTGTGCTGCTTTCCAAAGGGCCCTGTGAGCTTTCCATCACAACACCGGGAGAGGCTTTGCCAGCGTAACTTCGAGGCCACTTGTGTTATCGTGCATCCACAGGACTCTGCAGTCAGAGCACTTTTTACCTGTCACTGGTTTGAAGGATCTGCTGGATCCATAGCCCTGATCCCATTCCTTCTGCATGGACTAGTTTGCTCCCTTAGAGAGGACAATGGAGAACCTTGTGGCACTCTCAAGGCTTTTCTCCCTCTTAAGTAAATTTCTTTATGAACAGAATACCATCATTTTATATTTTTACCCAATAATAGTTGTACGGGCAGGGTTGGCACAAAAGTGGGGTGAGTAAAGCAAAAAACTGCAAATTGTTTTATCATCTAGTGAGAAAGAAAAGATTTTGGTTGGCTTTATCTATGAACAGGAAATCTGGAAAATAAGAATAAAGGCCAGTTGTGGCTTACTGCATATGGGTAAGAGTAGTTCTCAACTCCTGCGTGCAATCATCTTGCACCTCTTTAGCAGGTACAGCATGAGCTGAGTGCAGGGGATGGACAACATCCCCGAGCTCTCCAGCAGGCACAGGAATGCAGGGAGTGAGGGATAATTTACTATTGGAAGAGCTCACCTACAGATTACTATTCTCTGGAGGAAGAAGTGAGCAAAATAAAAACCAGTGACTTCCTAGGAGTCTTCCTGACGTGAATCGGTGCATGCTACTTACTGCTTAGGGATGGCTGTGCAAGCAGTCGAGCCCTAAGAGGATTCTACTAACAGAAATGTGCAGGTGTGTTCCCTTATAAAATGAGCAACTCGGTGAGCTACTCAGTGGCTTTTCCTGCACCAATACCTTAGCAGGATCTTTATTCTTTTTAATGGGCGCTACTGCTTTTCATAAAAGAGAGATGACATTATTAGAACACAATAATGTGAACACTTAGGAATATAGGTAACTTTCATCATATAAGTAGTCCCACGGAAGTCAACAAAGCTTTGTGTGCTTCACTGTTTGCAATTCTGGGCACTTGGTGCTATCTCTTTTTATTTTGAATCAATGAGGTTTATGTGAATTATGTTCACTCTAGAAATATATTATCTAAAGATTTTTTTGTATTTATATTGACACTTACAATATACAGTTATGGTATAAATTTTGTGAATGCCAGAGAGTAAAGTACCTTTTCCAAATATACCAACATTCATCATGAGCTAACATCTCTGCAAACTGCTTCTGTTTCTCTCACATTCACATTTACTGTATCTGGGCTTAGTCTTGCAAACAATTACTTGCCCCACTAACTTTATCCATGGAAGGGTTCTCACGGCAGTCTGAGGGCCCATCCTTGCCAAAACTTGTATGTGTGAACACTCTTCTAACCGAAGAGGTCTTTCTGAGTAATAATTTCCACTTGAGGGACTTTCACATGACACTTGAAACTAAGACTAAATTCCTTCATTAAAACGTGTCACTTAATCTTTCATTGGGAAGATACTTGAGGAAATAAAGAGATAAATAAAATAAGAATGAATTGGAAGAGCCTGCAGGTAGCAAAATTAAATTTTAAATACAGAAAGATTTAGGAATGAAATTCAGGTTAATAGGTCACTGCAATGCCTATAGCTGGAGCATTCTTTTTTGTTAGCCCACATACAGACACACTCAGCAGATTTGATTTAACTCAAATGTATGTGGTCATGTCTGAAAACACACCAGCCTTCATAAAATAGTAAAGAAGCATTTTTCATGCACTAGCATGGCAGGTTACCTAGAAAAACCTTATAAGGCTGCGAAATATTTCACTCAGATTAAGAACACTTAGCAGGGCAAAGTACATGATCATGCACAAGCAGCTGAGGATGAGACTCATCCCTCCTCACATGCACGGTGAATAAGGTTTGCACAGATAGCTTTAAGTTAGGAGCGACTGCCCAGGCACACTCCATACATGGGGTGTTCTGGCCACAGCATCCGTACCATTAGGAGCAAAACAACCTCGTCCAACTAATTCTCATTGCTCTGTGGTTTTATGGGAAATGCACTGTGAAGAACGCAACCCGGCATCTGGAGTGTGCAGCAGCCTTTGTTTCATGGCTGTTTTGTGCACTGAAGAGGGCAGGCAGTTTTCTGTATTAGCCCAGGGATCCTTGTGGAGGACTTTCACGTAACGTGACTCACTGGATTTAATAATTGCACATGGTGCAGATCAGCACAGGATTTGGGCCATGTCGTACTTCTAACAGAGAGATATTGCACAACTGTATTTTTATAAATCACAGGCATTGGAACAAGGGAGGCTGAAGAGTTGAAAGCAGGAAAAAATATTGTTACAGCACATACGCTGCTCGTAATATTAAACCATGTATGTAGAACTACATTTGCAATAAATATTTCAGTTATGTTTCAAAATAAGCATATGGGTGATAAGTTTAAATCCACTTTTAAACAGGCTTTGTGGCAAAGCTGGCCTGGGCAATTTGGTGGTGGATAAATTCCCCAGGCAGCACACAGGACTTGTCTTCTCTCCACCCTCACGCAGTTGCAGCGCATAAGGCTTGAAGGCAGTACTCTTGTAAGGCAGCCTGTGATTCAACAGCACAGTCTTAGGCTACCTAAAGGAAGGGTGGCCTAAGCTCTCCTCATAAAGAGAGTTTTCTTTGGCCCTCTCATACCCAAAAGAGCAGCCACATGCATCTATGGTACTTCTCCAGAAAGAAAAGTGCCTCCCAATTAGACTTCAAAGTCCAGAGATTTGCACGACCCAACTGAGTGCCTTATTGTGTCCAGCTGAAGCAAAGCCTGGCAGCACACAAGTGAGCAAGCGCTGGCTGCAGAGTGAATACCGGGGACCCCATGAGAGCATCTGCGGAGGCAGAACGGCTGAGCATGGCTGCGTGCATGGGGGAAACTGGAAGGCAACCACACAAAATGAGAGTCAGAAGGATGGAGGGAGGCTTAACGGTAGGGATGCGGGAGGAAATGCAACGGGAGGAAAAAGAAAAGGGGAGACAAAATGAAGAAAACGAGAGGCAAGGAATGAGGGGAACACCTCTGAAGGTACAGTGTCTACAAGACTGGCAAAAGAACAGCAATGGAGAGCAAGAGGAAAAAAACAAAGTAATGGAAATAATAAATTATGTCTGTGAAAATTAATAGAAATTTAATAGGACTTAATAGAAAGCTGGATGATGCACATGAAGCTGTGGGGGTGGACAGGTCTGTGGCACAGCTCAGTGTTTAGCACTAATCTTTTTGTAAGAAAGCTCAACAACAAAATTGAAGTCACTGCTGGAAAACAGAAGGTCTAGAGACAGACCAAGTTGCAATTTAGATTTCTATACCAGTGCCAAATTTGAAGGAGGGTGGGAAGTAAAGACATTGTGGCCTACAGTATTTTATGTCCCTCTCTGTAAATTTCTAAACCAATCCTGACAGGGCTGACTTTTATTCTTGGCTCATAAAGAGTGATTGTTTTGCCTGAGGCATACACTAAAAAGCAGGTATTTCCAAAATATCCCCCACAGGCAGAAACACTGAATTTCTTCAAGGGTCTGCAAAACCTCTCTACTTGGGACATCAATTAATGTAATCTTTGCTCTGTAAAATACATAGCTGATGCTTTTGGAGTCCGCCACCTCGTCCTGCTACGCATCGGTTTGAGCAGAGCTCATCGGACTTGGATAGATGCAAGTCAAACCTCTTTCCCCTCCTTCACCTAGCGCTTCCCCTACCCTGTGCAGTAGGCTGGACTGGTGAACAGACCTCCTCTGGATAACGTCAATATTATCCTGTTCAGAGCCCACCCAGGACATCCTCGCAACCATCGCCTGGTGCTTACCAGCTCTATGGCCATGCGTACAGTTATCCCGCCCACCTCACAGCACACCCATGTGTCTTAGTTGTTCCTTACATGAGGACCTCTAACATAATGCACAAGCGTTAACAAATTAAACACTTTGACAGTCCTGCAAGGCAATAAATGTTACCGTTTACATCTATTTCGGTGGGCATGAATCTAATCAATCGGATTGAATCTGGCCCCATCAGGCAGACCTTCTTGACAAAGAAGTGTACAGCAGGGCTGAGAACAAAACTCAGGCCCTATATCTTTGTTAAACGATTTTTGTTATTCTAAGGGGGGGGGGAATTTACATGGTATCTACTTGGGAGAAAATAATTTGTTACAATTAACATTGCACATTTCAGAACACCCATTCTCAACACTTACAGCAAAATGGTGCTTAAAAACCCACCAAAAAACAGGGCAAGAAAGTGCTGTTCATTTTCTCACCCACCCAGCAAAGCACTTAAACCTGTGTATATCTTTAACTGAGAACACACTTTAAGTTTACCCTGCTCATGAGTTCATGTCAGATTAGCTGCAAAGTACTCAGTATCTTGCAGGATTGCTTCAGTGATTTTCTTAGGATTTTTAATATTCCTTCCAGAGTCTAATTCTGCAATTTTCACTCACCTTATGTGTCATTGACTAAATAAGTAGTGCTGGTGAAGATTATTCACAGGAGTACTACAGAAGTAAGTAAAAAATGGCATATTCAAAACCTCATTAAATGATTCATTGTAACCAACACAGTTTATCTTAGCGGCTTTTTATTCTGCTTTATTTATTATCTTTCCTAGTAAAGAAGGAGAAATGAAAACACAAACTTTATATATTGTTGCTCGGGGTGTTTTTGCTTAAGCTTTGTAAGAATGAGTCTATTGTTTTATATTATGCTTGATATTTTCCTGTATATTATTCATTTTTTTATAGTAGCAGTGTAGTAATACATGAAAAACATAAAATGTTATTTATAGATACAAAAATTTTGATACTGCACATGTTTATGTGCATATTTATATACAATATAGTGAGTGTATATATAGAGATAGGTATGTATACATATGTGTGTATATTTCTATATGTACTTGGATACTGCATATATATATGACTATAAGTATAGCAAGCATGTGTATATGTAGGTATGTATATATGTGTTTGAATATATATGTACTTTCTTTTTAAAAAAATATTGTCTGATTTTTTTTAAATGCTTTGGAACAGATCTTTTTTACTTCAAATAGAATAGAGATGGAAGGGAGACATTATCACAACAGTTATTTTGAAAATATTTCAATAATCTCCTCAAAGGACTTGGCATATGCAATCTAATCTTTCTCAAAAGCTACTTAAAGCATAAAATATACAGTAATTTGGGCTAATTCTCACTGGAATTTGAAGGCTGCAGTATTGCTGACTGGCCAGCAACAAAGTTTTCAAAAAGTGGTTATCTTAATATTCTCTCTATATAGCTGGCACCAACAATCACATATCTAAATACATGAAATACATAGATGATAGCACTATATACCGGCACCACACAGGATATTTAATTTCTGTATGACACTAATGTATGTTATGACCTTATGACATACCTGTAATAGTTAGTATCTGCTAAACAGGGCTTTCAGGTGCTGTTTTTATCAGTCTTATGACTGTATATATAACCAGAAACTCTTAACCTATGAAATAGTGCAGCTGTACTTTGCATAATTCTCACATATACATGATTGCATTATCTATAGTTGTAACAATATGTAACTGTTCTGTCATTGATAAAAAATTTAGATTTTATCACAAAGCTCACTTACTTGTGTAAAGAAAAATATGCTCTTGTAGTTGCAAACTGCAATAATATTGGCCTTATGCTACTGTACAGCACTACTGGCTTTTAGCAACGTCTTTTAACTCATTTGCCCTCCTTTGAAAATAACTGAAGGGCTGCTGCTTCGTTTAACAACAACAACAACAATAAAATCATATATTTTTGGTACTGAATGAGCAGCTTCACAAAAATAGCACAAAATCACAACAGCGGGCTTCTGACTAGTAAGCACAGTACGAAATAATATCACAAAGATTATTACTAAAAGCAGGCTTTTTTTGCCTGTAGTCTCTCTGAATCTGCAGAAGCATTTCTCAGATAAAGACATTTCATGTCGATAGGTCTTAAATCATAAAAACCTGACAAAACACTAGGCCATTATGCATTGAAAAGGTAACGCTAATCCTCATAATAGAAAGGTACTTTTTAATTTTCGTGAAATAGAACAAAAACAATGATGTGTGATAACGATACTAAAAACTGAAAAAATGAAATTACATACATGCACTGAGATCCCAGGGGGTGGAGTCCTTGTGAAATACCTCTTGTTTTTGCAATTCACCTGCATCATAATCACTTTTTCTTCTTCTTGCCACCTAGGCAGGAGTGAGTCAGCATATGGAAATAAATATACTGAAGTCAAAGTTTTGGTAAATGTAACATAAAAACTATTTTAGCCTGTTAGGGACTTTGTGTTACATGCCAGCATTCATAAAACTATATGTTGTTATATGCTCCAAACATTTATGCATTTTCTTTCTATAGCAGAGGATACTTGGAAAGAAGCTGACCTTTGCAAACAATTCTCAAGTAATCCTTGCACAAAACTTGGCTGTCCAAAGCAGAAAATATACAGGGTTTTTTGCAAAATTCCTATTTAAAAATCAGGTACTGCTCTATACAAAATACTGTGTACATCCTTCCGCATCATTGCCTTCTAGCAATAGGCTGTCTTCATCAAACATGCATCTGAGGTTTCAAAGATAGGGATTTATTATGGATCTTTCTTGTACAGGTTCTGTGCACACCTTGCAGCTTGGCAAACAGATCATTCAATTAAGGTTCTCTTGTTTTCTTTAGAGTATTAACATTTAAAATATACTCTGCCAGTATCCTTTGGTTGACAGATAGCTAAATGCAGCATAAACAGAGAAGCTTTGTGTTGGGTCTACACAGAGCACACCCTTCTGTAGATGACTGATTACTTACAACAATGAAAATAACTGTCGCTTCATGCCTGTCAAACTTCCTGGCCACTTTCAAGTAAATATGTACATGTGTCGGTGCAAGAAACGCCTGAGAACTGCTTCCAGTGTTCAACTTCTTTTCAAGTATACTCAGCTATGAAAACATCAAATCACGGACACTGAAATAGAAATATTTCTACGTACACACTTATCTACCTATATCTTCACACAGGTATGCCCATACCGTATCAGTGTAAACATTTAAATAACCTCCAGCCTCCAAATTCTCTACCAATATAAATTCAGCAAAAAGTTTTATGTCTATTTTCCCCCAATCCATTGTTCTGGTGATTTACGTTCAAGCACACAGGTTCACAGAGGGTTAAGTGTATCTTTACATTAAAGCATGCCTAATGCAGGGCCAAATCCTGAGGTCTTGCTGAGGATGTAATTCTACAAGCTACTTTACAGAGATTTCCATTGTTTAATGGTAACCTGCCCCTGCAGGCAGTGTAGTTTACAGGCTTGCAGGCCAGGGCCTTAATTCTTCAAACTGCAAACACAAAAATCCCGTTGGCTCCACCAGAAATGGGATATGCAAAAGGTTTTCGGGCTAGGACCTGAGTAAGGCCACCTTGCTTTGAATGCAGAAGGATCAAGCAGGACTGGAGGACCAGGCTGTGAGCTCCGTGCTCACAGCAGGCAGCCTCTGGCCCCCACAAGAAGCACTGCTGGAACAAGCAAAGCACTCATGAAGGAGAGCATCCTTCGGGGAGAAGAGCTTGTAGCCCAGTCTTGGGAATACCTCAGGGCCATCACATGCTGGCGTTGGTGCTGAAGAGTGGGTTGAGTTTAACAACACACATAGGCCCATGCAATTATTCATCCAAAAGCATGCAATCATATTAGTATAAGTGAACACTTCGGATGGAAGCGGTGCAATATCAGTAATATCAATGTTTTCAAAGTACATGTTTGTGGGCTCTGACAGTGGCTGTTGACAGAGCTGTTGCAAATGCAATTTTTGACATTCACAGTTTGCCAGGTTACGGCTATGTGGTCATGGCAAGATGTCTAAAAAGACACAGAAAATACCACCTCACCCACATCGCTCTCTCCGCCTTAAAAAAAAAAAATAAACAAATGAAACGCCCTGTGCAGCGGTCCCTCCGTCTCTGGCGGGACCTCGTTGGAGGCCAACGAACGCACGTGCTAACGAGGCCTAATCTTCCCTTTTGTGTTTCTTTCTTCATTAGGCTCTAACGGCGCTTCTGCCCCCGCACTGAAGGTTTGATGAGAAGATGGTATGACAGGCTTGGCTTCTCCCCATGCAGCTGGCACTGCCGATGCCAAAAAGCCGGAGCCTGCTGCAGTGGGATCAGGAGAGGCTCCTCCGGAGCACGGTCTGACTGTCAGTTTCCCACCCGCTTTCCAGCACCCAGCTCCATCCCCAAAGCCCCTTAATGAGAAGTGGAGGACAATGCCAGTATTGTTGTTTCTATTTGGGATCTGGTGGAAAGAACAATCGCTGTTTACCCAAGCATCCACGCTGCCCAAACCCTGCTGATAATTACTCCTAGAGCCTCTGACTAACTCTGTTCTCCGCTTTCGGCATAAAAATCTATTGAGACAGGGGCAGGACAACCTTTCTGTCTCTCCTGGTCTTTTAACAGTTTGCTTGAACGTTGCCTGAGCCTCACCTTGGGTGCAGAAGTGAGGATGCACCTGAATCTGCACCAGGCTCACCTCCATCGAGTGAGCAGATGAGGAAGCCGTGCTGTGGTGTGGTGCTGGAAATGCAACGCTTCTCCCCCACAGAAAAGGCAATTTTGAAAAAGCACTCCTCTGATTTCTCATTCCCAGTTTTCTTTACAACTGTCAGTAATAAAAAAAGACCCTTCTAATTAGCACGGGCGTCTCTCAGCAATTTATCCTCACTAAATTTTGTGGCTAAGTATGCAGCACAAAACTGCTAACGCATCGTAAGCATCACGCGAGCGGCGCAAGGGACTTTGTTTTGGTTTTGTAAACCAAGCAAAACGAAACTGTTGCTGAGTCTATTTCTAGGATGCTAGTAATAATTTTAGTCTGTCAAACCATTCGGTCTTTCCTCACCCACCTCCCTTCATAGCCCCTCCATGCAGTCTGCTGCTAGCGCTATGCAAAACACCATCATGAATATGCATAATTATGGAGATTCATGGTAATTTTTCAGGGTTATCCAATGTGACGTTTATAGGACAGCGGCATACATCAATTTAAACGAGAGTGACAAATATCTTATCCTTTTTATTTCTATACTATTTTTAATATTTCCTTGGTCTCTCCTGGGAGCAGTGTGAACTGGTAGGAATTTGAAAAAAATATTTTACAAATCAAATACTTTACTAGCATACTACTTTTTAAAGCTTCAGGTTTTAAATGTACATGTGGTGTATGTGCATGCATGTAAGACTGTCTTACCTTAATGCCAATTATTTACGTGAAATGAACAAAAGTCTGTCTGTAGATATTTTGTGTGTTATAATTCCGTTACCTATAGCTAACAATGGAGAGTAAAAGATCTCATGTATTGGACTGCTTTCTGAAAATGAGTTTGAACTGTCTAGTTACTTCAATAATCTGATCACCCACCTGATAGAGTGATTTAGCAAGATTTTCTTCTCATCTTTATTTTAAGCACAGACTTTTAAAACAATGTCATTAAATGATTTGCTGTTAACTATGGGGAACTGCAATTATGTTCCAGAACTGTTGTATGTCCTAGAGGTCCAGATACATTGTTTATTAGAGAAATTAATTGGGATCTTGTCTAAAAATGTACTGTTTGTAATGATTACTAACTGAGCATTTTTGTTCTTGATATTTTGAGTGGCTAGCACATCAGCTAGACCTTCAAATTCATGACACAATTTCACTTAAGATCAGGAAAGTTACTTGTAGATGGAGGTGTAATGCAATATGAGGCCTCAAAATATCAGTGGATATTCACCACGCATTTGTATGCAACCGTAAGATTCAGAAGTCTAGCTTTTTACAAAAAAATAGTAAAACTGCCAGCTACGCTGCAAATTACAGTATTACTGGATATTGTTATAGAATTAATTGATTTGCAAAAAAAAAAATCTGTTATTTGCACTGCTACATGCCTCAAAATATTCACAAAACAAAACATGCAGCATCATTGTTGTATGAATCCTTCAGTCTTAACAGAAATTATTCTAGGGTTGCATACCAAAACAGACAAAATGTTGCATGCCACATTAAAGAGAAAAATACAACACTACTTTTAATTGTATATGTTCTTACTAGAACTTATTTGCTCTTAATAAAATTTAAGAATACATTTCATTGTCTCTCTTAAATACATAAATACACCACTGCATTTGCACTTGGGAAAACAGATGTATTCTTTGTTTTATTATTCATCAATTTTTTAAAGCTATTTTGTATGGTATTTTTAATGGACATAAACTCAATCCTATCATCCATGCGTAATAATGTAGTGGAAGCGGAGCTCATTGAAAGTCCTGTCTTTCATTATTGTACAAGATCTTAGATTAATTGGGGAAATTAACCAGAAGGTAATGAAACAATGTAGGAAGCCTTTGCTTTGCATAACACGAGGGTGCCAAATCTAGCATTTTACGTTTATTTGTGGCTGCATACAGTATAAACCCGACTGTGACACACTGCAAATATAACTTACAGCTGTGTTACTGCATATGAAGGAGTGCAAAATGCTGCACCCAAGTACCCAGGCGTATGGGTGTGCCCACATGTCTGAACGTGTGCATGGGTGCACGTGCAGGAATTTTCTCTGTTTGCTTTGAGTATGTATTTTGCATTTGTCAGCCATAGAAGGAGCAACCAAGGTTTACCTCCACCTGCCCCGTGTTCACATGGAGACCCCCACACAGCCAACGAGAGATGTGCCCCCAAAGATGCTCAGTGCCTTACAGACATGGGGCTAAAATAAACATTAGGGCATGGCTTCCAGCTAATCTAAACCATCACAAGCTCATCGAATAAAATATAGTGGGAAAACACTAGGGCTCCGTCCCTATAGGCTCTCAGTGCCTATTCTTAATGTTAGCATACCCTAACTCTTGTAGGATCAGCCTTGAGACTGAGCGTGCGTTTGTCCTCTGTTCTCACTGTTCAGACCAAGGTAAGTTCCAAAAAGCTGATCAGCGAAGGCTGGAGATCTGGGAGTCACGTTTAAGTGGATATGCCTGCTAAGGCCCTGATCCTGAAAGCCACCAAGCAGCTCACAGAAGGCGCCGACATCCTGCCTCAGAGTTACTGGGAGAGCTGTCCGGAGAGCAGCACCTTCAGAAAATTGTAATGTGCTCCTTTAAATTAGTGACAAGCCAAAGCATTGTACTAGCTCTCATTAAAAGTGAAGGCCTGGTTTGTTTAAAATTTTATTAAAATATTGGGTTATGGGTTTTTATCACTATCAGCTGCTAAGACTGGAGCGCTAAGCATCACCAAAATATTTTATGAAGCTCTAAGGTGACAAAAATGAGCTAGCGCCGTGTTATAAATTCGCTACATGCGTGCTCACATGTAACAATTGCTTGCATTTTTCAAGCTGCTTGCAAAACCCTAATTGATGCATACAGCAAGTAGAAAATTGCATCTCCCTACACAAAGATAGAAGGGTGTAAAATCTTTCTTACATAGCTTTTCAAGGATTGTTTTAACTTGCCTTTAAAACCGTGATCTATAATTTTATTTATGGGAAGTAAACTTCTGAAATTAAACAGACACATTTTCCAAGTGCCATGCAGTGGATGTGATAGATACTTTCTTTGATTTGCTAAGGAGCAGAACACAATAATTTGGTGGCAAGCATCTGTCTGGTAATCATGTAAGATAAATTCATAAGAAATACAGGAAAGATATTTATTTACTGTTGCTGCTAAGCCAGCCTTTATTTATCTTAGGAGATTTTTTTTTTCATCTATGAGTGGAAAACAAACTTTCCTTCAAGAGGTCTGTGAACCAAATGATAAATGTCAGGTCTAAATCCCGTATGGAAATCACTCGGGTTTAATCCTGGATATTCCTCAGGATGCAAATGAGGACGGGAGGTTTCCCGTGTCCTGCTGTCATACGGGCAGCCAATTTACAGGCGCGGGCGCACACTGTACGTGCTGCGGCCTCTCCTGCACCTCCCCCTCGCCCCAAGACTTGGTCTCAGCTGCCTGCCTTTCACAGAAAACCACAGACCAAGGAAACGTATCAGTAATAGCGCTCTGTAAATTAACTTGACATTTGATGCAGGGGAAAAAAAAAAAAATAAAAATAAACCCAAACACAACGAAAAAACAACAAGCCCTAAAAGCTTACAAAAGACACTGAAAACAAAAGCCACTCAGGACCCGCACTACATATAGTGTGGATTTAAGAGATATGGAAGGTGGTTATTCTCCTGCAAGCAACACACTTAGCCCTCCTCGTCTTTGTTAAGACAACTCAGTCACTCTTTGTTAAAGCCATAGCATCCATCAAACAAACAAAAAAAATACCCTATATTTCCACAAAACAGCCACCATGGAGCCAAATAATATCAAGGAAGTACATTGCTAGCTATGGGATTGGCTTCGTCTGATATCCCTAAGATTGTAATTTTTAAAAACATGCTGTTGTTACAAGATAAATTGGAACTATTAATATTAATTTACTACTAATAAGGTGTGCTACGTAACTAAGATATAAATAACTTAATGCTAGTATTTTATGATTGGCAAGCAGCCCATTAAACATGAGGCATGCAAACAATGCTGTATCTTCAAAATATCATTAAAGTAAACATTTCATTTTTCCCTGTACTTGAAGCTACAAATTTCTTTCCTCTTTCTTTTTTTTCTCAAAAAGTACTTGAATCAAAGACAAACTCTCGATGGAATATTAACCGCTTCTCTGATTCTGCCTGCAATATCGGTAGCAATAGGATACAGAGGGACGAAGCATATTTAAGCTATTAGACATGCAGGAATGTTATTATGCTTTATTGTGTCTGCCTGTCCCCACCTCCCTTCCTCTCCCCCTCCTCCCTCCCTCCTGTCTTTCACACACACACACACACATACATACGTACGAATGTACATACATACGAACACACACACACACACACGGTCCCCCTCTGCAGAGCTGGCAATACAGCATCTCACAAATGTCTGGCCTTATGGTTTACAAGCAAAGGAGTGTACTGGTAAAATGCATAATCTTAGCATCCCTGCTTCTTGATATTCATGGATTTATTTACAAGTCCCTGTGTTCTACTTTTTTTCCTGTTTCTATGGTTTATATCACTGGCATGCTTATATTCTTGTGGGAATATCACATAAGAATCAAGATATAACTGGCAAATATTCTGTAAAGCAGTCTACATTTCCATAATTTAGCTGTTTGGGGTTTTTTTAAAGAGACAATTTTAAGAGGTTTATGGACTTACAGATATAAGAAGAGTATTTCGATTGGCTTTTTTAGTACTTCAACTACTTAAGGTTCTGTTTGTGTAAAATGGCTGTAATAGAATGAATTTATATATACATATATGCTTGTGTATATGTAAATGCATTTGGAATGAAAAAGTTCGTAAATCCTTGTCAATTGTGCTGATTAAGCCACACACTCTGACACTGCCAGTGTTAAGATTTTTCGCAAAAGAGTTAAAATGCTAAAGAAAGAGTTATTCGTTTTAGTTTTTCTTTTGGCAGCAAGTAAAACCAGGATTTAACTAGTTCAAAGGAAGTCATTCATACTTAGCTAATTTTCACATCTTTAAGAAAGCATTTCATTAGCACATTTTACAATTGCCAAATGGACATTTCCATCTTGTAAACAGAAGGATATAGAGCATTTCATCAATGATTTATTTTCTAAATATTTACAGACAAGTGCTTGATTTTACAAGTCTTGCACACGAGTAACTACACTTACCTGAGTAAATATCTTAATATCAAGGGGTTACTCCTACAAGCAGTTTCTTGTAAGTAAATTTGTTGAATCAGGCTCTAAAATTTAAAAATCATTTTAATATGCATTCCATTTTCTATTTTGGTGTATTCCCCCCCCCCCCTTTTTTCCCTCGAGATCCATTTGTGAACAAATAATTAACAATGATTACTTTTCCAAAAGCTGATATAAATTACTTTTACCAGGCTACAACAATAAAAAATAACACAACATGTACTTATCATGTGTAGCAGTTACACTTTTCCCCCTTTTTTATCTGAAGCAACAAGATACTCCTCATAAATTCACCATAAGTAAAATACTATTGCTCTTAATGTGGGCATGCACTCCATGTTATTAAATGAGAATAATATCTTTCAAAAAGATAGTTAATTTGCAGTCAGATGCAAACCATTCACATTAACATGACTCTGTCTGGGGTTTGAGGTTTTGTTTTCTTCTGTAAGTAACCACAGTGGTTTTGCAAGACATTGCCTCAGTAGTAAAGCAATTTAGAGTGGAGGATATTTTTAGACTACATTCATTTAAAGGAGGGGGAGGGAAAGGCCGTGCAATAAGATATACATGTATTTGTAATTCATATTGTTGCTGTGCTTCTATTGTACTCTGAGCTTCCATCATGGCTGAGATGAGGAGCTGGCATCCAGAGAGTGCAGCAGGGCAAGAGAAAAAAAAAAAAACCTCACCGAAAACACGAATAGCGGGGTTTCTCCCTCTCCTCCATTATCCCTGGTAATTATTACCATGATTCTTCTATTTTAAAAAATAAAAGTAAATAGCTGTAGGCTAGGAAGGTATATCTGGGCAGTCTGTTAAATAACGTTATTAATCCTTTTGGTCCAAAACAGAGATCTTTTTATTCTGGTCTTTCAAGAGCCTCAGTCTACACATTCAAAAAGATGACAGAAAAATGAACTGGAATATGCAAGCATTAAACATTTAAATTCTCTACTCCTTGGTCATTATAATGATGGCCATATTTTACATCTTCCCCTCCCCCACCATACTTTTGCTGATTTCACCTCATTTGCATGGCCTTATTATGCATATAGCCTTTGTTCTGATATAGAGTGCAGCACGGTGACAAAGCAAAACCTATATACAGAGATAACCCTTTCTCTTCAAAATTGCTCCAGCCATCCGATATTAGCATTTGATTTATCAATATAATTCAACATTGTCAGATGTATGTTCTTGCTTATAAAATACTAACACATTTACTATTGCTTAAGAAAACGAAAAGTCAAAGTCTAAACTGCCTCTAAAAATCTTTTGCTTTAATAATACATCCAGGTTTTCTGTTGATAACAGTTTAAGCAAACACACTAGCAGTAGGTAACAATTAAGAAGAACCCACTCATTTATGACAAGTGAGATATCTGCTATATGTCTAACTGTGTGGATCTTGATAAGGTGATATTATAAAATACTGAATTCGACACATAAGGCTCAACATGGACAGCTAGCCTTTGATTCCAAGGGTTCCTGCTTGCCTCGCATCTGAAAACAAAGAGACTAGATCCCCTAAGTGTGTTATTACTTTCTGTTTTTTCTTATACTGTACCAAGTGTATTTTGATGTTATGGAAATTTGAGGCTGATCCATCCAGCTTTATCCACTGCTTTCAGCGCATCTGCCAACCAGAGGGAAGGTTGCAGAATCAGTTCCTTGGTTTCTGTCTAAAAGTAGGTAACTGAGGGTTTAACGTCGTCCCTTTGAAATAAAAAGGTAAACTCCCACTGGTTGCAACAGGAACAAAACTGGGCCCACCNAAAAGTATTTCCCTTCAGTAGAATTTTAGGATGTAAAATAAAGGAATAATTTGCCTGCTTGAGCTTTACCTTGCACGATACCAAGCACCTTCCCTTCGGTAAGATTCCTGCATGGGAGATTAACCATTTATTTGATTTCTAAGATCTTGTGGAAATCATGGAATTAATCAAATACAACATCATTACACTTCTTTCTAAACAAGAATGATTCTGGTAGTGCTAAATTGTTACAATACCACCATCATCACCTTCCTGCTAAAAACCAGAAGACAAAAAAGTATTTTCTTTCTCAAAGAGGGTGTTCTCATGCTAGTCCTAAAGAACACAATGCTGTCCTCATCACCTTGTTTCAGAGCATTTGCAAGAAAAAAAAACTGCTTACACCTCATCAGTATGATGCGGCATAAAGAAAATAGCTCCATAATTCAAGGGAGGAAACATCCTTAGCATGACCCATAAGAATTTGCCTGTGCCTTCCTGGGATCTGCCACAATTCCTCGATTCAGTCAGCTATATTCAGTGCATGCTTTTAAATAAAATGAGCTGCATGGTGCTTTTAATTGTTACTTTCACTTTGTTCCAAATATTTCTTGCACTGATTAATCAGGTCACCTTTCACACATGGGAAGTAACAGCTGTTTCCATTCTTATGGCGTTTGTCTTGCATGGGGCATAGTTCATAAAACTGGAAGATACAGTCTAGGAATATGCATGTGGGGGCTCGGTGTTGTCAAAGCATCGTGCAAACTACCAAACTGTCAGTGAGCTCTGCACGCACACCTGTGCCAATGCCCCATGTGCTGTCTCTCCCAGACCAAAATCTTGCTTTCCCCGCAATAGTTTCATGGGGGTTATAGATGATACCTAGAAAATCTAGGCCTAAAGGCTTTGTCTTGGCAGGCATATTATTATGCTAGCGTTCTGCCTCGCTGTGTGTTGGCAGAATGCCTCTCCACAGAAAACACCGCACTGAACAGGCAGCCGACAGACCGTCCTCCTCTGCAGAAGACAGGAGCTCCTTCCTGTTGGCTGCCTCATACGAGTCCCCACCAAGAACCAAGAGTTGACCCTCAACATGACTTGCTTCACTCTGGTGTCTCCCTGAGAAGCCTAGGCATATTCATCATCCTACCATAAAACACTATTTTTATAGAGCTGTAGTCTGAGGTGCCTAAGAATCTCTTCTAGATCTCTCACCCTAGACATTTTTCCTATGTAGGAGAAATAAGATCAAATTCCAGTGTTATGGCCAAAGCTTGCAGGAGCAGATTTTCAACTGAATAGAGTCAGCAGATCAGTGAATATGTAAATAACCAGAGAAGAACCCAGACTACGATAATTTAAATATTGTGGTACTTGCTTATCTTCATCCAGTGAGGGATACATGGACCTTATTCTCAACTGACTTCTTATGGAAAACCCTTGCTACAAAAAACCATGGGAAAGCCACGAGGTGCCTTGGCATTGTTCTCAGCGGCTGAGGATCCCAGCCCATCACACGAGCTTTCCACCAGTGAACATCCCACTCCTAGATGTTGAAAGAGATGTGCTCCAGAGCTCCAAAGGTCAATCTATACTCCATAGCAAAATGTTTTAATTTATGCAGCCTTTTGCTGTGGTGCCGTTTCAAACGAATGCACTGTCCAGGATGGCACATCTGCAAGTTTAGGAGGAGCAAGCTCCTGGGAACAACGTCAACAGGGTGCTTTCCCTCCATAGATGCTTATAAAGCTGACAGAAATCAGTCAGCAGAGGAAGATTTTTAAAGAAAACGTGGCTATGAGTCATCACACTTTTCTGGGCTGACAATTTTGAAAATAAACCACAGATGAGGAAACATGCCTAAAGGTGAGCCATTCATACACCTTGCCTTCCCATACCCATCCCCACCACAAACTTAGGAGATAGACAGGGAAAGTAATTGCCCCTTCCAGTAGGCATGCAGTTATGAAGAATTTCCTGGAAGACTGTCAGGTGCAGGAATATATAAACCAAGGGAAATATATAAAGTGTAACAATACATCTGCTTGGGGCTTCATCTGTTTGGGAAATATTACATGTGTGTGCAATGCTTAACAAATTGGGTAGTGCTACTACAAAACACACAGCGAGTTACAGGGATAATAGATAAAGGGTTGTGCCTAAGGTGGTGCCATCCTTCCTTGAGCAGATTTCAAGGGGACTGGAGAAGTTATTGGGGTTTATACAGCCCAGAGTGCAAGGGTGTAGAGTAGAGCAGAGTATAAACAAGAGATAATAAAATTATATCTCTCTATACGCTATATCTAATATAAATAAACATAATCTTTAATATACTAGTTATTTAGTTACTTGATAAAAAATTGTAATAATTATTTCTAAAATAATTGTTTTTAAATCAATAGCTTTATTTGGCTATGTAATTAACATAAGATGTTTCTTGTCTCTGACTGGGCTAATGCTGCTATTGGAATGAGGCTTTTAACACTCATGACCATGAATGAAAATTTTTTGTATCGTGAGTGTTCGGCAATATTTCTTTAAAATTTTCTGTTACAGTGACTCTTTCCTCCAGTAAACTACTTTCTTAGAATATTCACACACAGAAGAGCAGAGCCAATTACAGTAAATCCCTCAAAAATATGAACAAATATTTCTTGACAATGATGTGAGGTATTCACCAGCCTCTAACGCAGAAAGGAGGTAACAGCTGTAGGCACTGGAAGTCATCTCTGAAGATTTCAGCAGCTTGCAGATGGGGAGATAAATCTGTTTGGGTTGGGTTTGGTTTATTCATCGGGTAGATTCTCTGCTTGGACTGACTGACCTGCTCTGCGATTGTTGCTGTTACTTTTGGGAGGCTCAGCCTTGCAGTCGCTTTCATCCTACCTGCGTCATTAGTGATAGTGGGTGGAAGCAATGTTTAAGTTTTAGTTGTCAAAATCTGATCTCTGTTTATATATGTACAAATATTCATTTCACGTGTTACTGTTATAACCAAATAAATGCATTTTCTCTCTTTCTGAAATTTAAAAAAAAAATTGTACTGCACAATTTATTAGAAAAAACATTGTATGAAAGCAAATTATATTGTTTTCATACAAGTAGATAATAACATTTTTTGAAAGGCAGAAGTAGGTATTTTTAGTCACAAAATGCTGCTGTTTCCCTACAGTGATGCATAAATGGTAGCCTGGTATTAGCCTGGATTCAAACTGGGCCTTTAACACTTCCACTCTCATTTTTCAGAAGTTCATATTGGTGGTGGCTAAGCTATCAACAAAAACCATGGTACCGCAATACTTAGGACGCTAAAAGGATTTGGAATTAGTAAACATCCCTCAATGACTTTCCTGTGCTTTAGCTTTACACCATATCTTGAACAGGGTATATAAGCAATGCAAAAATTTTAACTACTTGATAAAAAGATTTTAGTACAGAGAATGAGCTAATACTGAAAACAGCATCTCTGAAAATAAGAACCAGTCTGTTGTCTCCTAGTCTTATTTCCATACATACATATATATATATATTTATAGCACTGCCACTGTGGCAAAGGGAGTTATATACAGCATCCAAGGGAAAAAAAAACCAACACAAGCTTTAAAAAGTTGATTTAAGAAAGGAAAGCACACTTAGGTGTGATTCAGGAAACAAAAGGTCTGATCTCATTTCTTTTCCACTGTGCTCAGAAGAATTCCACTCACTTTACAGCCCTTATTTCTCAGTAAGACACTCCCTTCACAGGTAGCCAACAAATACCCACTTTGCAAATAAAATTCCCGTAGGGTTACAATTCTTATAGGGCTCCAGGGCAACCAAGCCCACCCCAGCTCCAGACACAGAGCCCAGCACCCCCCCTACGCTGTCTTTCACTGCTGTCACTGCTGCGTAACGTGGTGGCAAAGTGCGTGTCACCTCTCCCTCTGAGAGCTGCCCACGAATAGGAAAGTGTCTGACCTCAGTTATTGGTTACTCCGTTGGCTCAAATGAAAGAAACCTGCGCTAGGGCTTTGAAGATCTTACCTTCAAACTCTGCTGACTGAATAAGTCAGAAAACCAGTATGTGACAGTATCAGAATGACTTCAAAGGAAGCTTTAATTCTTACACTTCCAAACTTTCAAAAGCTCGACTGCACAATTCTCTTCTAGTGAAACTTTTGGTATATTGACTTACAACAGAACTCCCAAACTTGCAATTTCCCAAGGTTTTCATGCAAGGAGAAGGGCTTGCCTTTTTATCTTTGCCATATATACTTCACCACACGACACAGTTTTTTTATGTAAAACACTGACAAAAGGAGTGCCTGTTCAAGCAAGGTGTAGACCCTGGAGGAACTGTAACACCATTTACAACTGATTGTACTGATCAGTTAATTAAAACTGAACAGTGTTTATGATGTGAAACAGTAGGTAAAGAAGTAATTTGGGGTTGCTGCTGACACATATTTTACCATTTGCTTTCATCCTGCTTACTAAAAACCTACATCTTTCAGCACAGGAGAGGCCATTTCATCACAGGGTCATTTTGTTCCATCAAGAAGCACAAGTTAGCAAGTGGTAGGTTGTAGTGGTGGTGGTGGCAGGAGAGTGGAAGATGCTTGTTGGCAGAGCTTTGCTCAGGACCTTTACTTTAAAAAAAGAAGTAGGCTTATTTGGGACACATTCAGACCTCAGTACATGCGCCTATCACAAATTCACCACCCAACTCTAACCTACTTGGCAGAGCCAGAGGAGATGTCAGAACAAATGAGTTACATAGATTAAGCTGGCCTGGATCCAGCCTGCCTAAATTCCACCTAAATCCTTGTGCCTGTCCTTATTATTGGCAGCCTCTGGGTCTTATTCTCTGCAGAGAAAGTCAGAACTAGCTCCCACCAACAGGAATGGGCACTCACTCCTGCTCAACTTGCAAAGAAATATTCAAGATTCATTAGGCCAGAGAGAAAAAAAGTTAGGAGTAGCACCAGCTGGTCCTGTCGGTATTTTATACTATTTTTGAAAAGTAAAAAAATACCTGGTTTTATTATATCAAAAACTCTCTATTCTTCAGAAGACGAGCACATCATGTGGTTGTGTGATACCACATCAACTCCAGCCACTTCAGTGATCCAAGTCCGCCCAGCTGAACACCAAATTTGTCCTATCCGATCTCTTCTGCAGGGGTAAGGCAACCTAGCTGCTGTTGGCTAGCTTGGTGATTCTTGCTGTATTCTCAACAGTTAAGATGGGACCACATCTGCATTTAGACGAAACTTCATCAAAGCGTTCCTGACAAACAGTTGCACAGCACAGCAAGGTAATTTGCATTCTTAAGTTAAGGTATTCACTGCTTTCCAAGAGGCTAAATTTTTACAGGAGACTGTCTTTTACCTTGTTCTAGATATGCTACTCTTACCATTGTTTTTAGCTTGTACCAGAAAAGTCCAGCACCTGTGTTACATGTATCTAAGAAAAGACCAAGGTGAGTACCAACATCAAAATCAGTCTGAGATCTCATTAATGCTTTCACAGAGTGTGTTACAATGAAAAATGCTGAAGAGGTTAAGCATTTTGTTGGATTTTAAATTAATAAAATAATGTTTAAATTAAGAAATTGAGAAGGCATTTGTGTTACAGAATAATGTACACTTTAAGAAGCAACTCAAAACAACACAGGCATTTCATTTACTTCTAGAATTAGAGACCACCAGAAATTAGAGGGGGATGTGCATACGTATATATGTGAAAATGCATACAGAATTATGTGCATAATTCCTCTTAATGAGAACTGTGTATATGTATTGTGACGTATTTTGACTTGGCAGCAAGTGTGCAATTGAGACAGTTATTAGGAAACGAGGCAGCATTTGTCTTTAAGAGATGTTAAGACACCCGTAAATCTTGCAAGTGTGTTCTAGTACGTAAGACATTTATTAACTTTACATTAGCTTGTATAGACATGAGTTTTGATAGCTGAAAGAAGTAAGTGACAAACTTGTGGAAAACATCTTTGTTCAAGCTTTTTCTTAAAATGTGTTTGATTTTTGTCATCTGTATTTTTGGAGTCAGGACTTCTTTATTATTAAGAACCTAGATATTCAACCCCCTGTTTGCAGAGCTCCCACAGAAATCAGGTCAAACCTTTGAAGTAAATAGGATTTCTGAACATGAAGGATTTGTGCATTGTTCGCAGTGTGTTTAGGGACATTTTTATGTGTTATCTGATAATAATTTGAGTGCCCCGATGCAGGTTTTTCAGATTGCATAAACGGTGGAAATATTTGAAGGTTATTCCTCTTCCCAAAAAAGATAGCAGAAGCATAATGTACCTAAACTATCATTAAAATCATACTGACTTTGTCTTGCTGAAATTATTAGCAGAAGCAGTGAGTGTTTCATTTTGTACTACAGCCACCTTAACAATCATTCATTATCCTTTACTATTGTCAACACAACCAATTTTTAAATGTTCTAAAGGGAGAAGCAATTAGTGAAAGTTATTACATAATAATTAATATCTTTCTGAGACCAGACTGTTATCCAAAGTGAAGAGGGCATACATAATTTATGTAACCTCAAGGAAGCAGAATGAGACAGATATACCTCAGACGTGGGTGTATTTTCTGCTGCTACGACCATTTAAAAAAAACATTTCAAAAGATCATTCCACATCAAGCAGATTAGTTTTCATGCATATCACTTGGCAAATCATACTTGCCTTACGTACGTGTGTACATCAGTAGGGCTGATTCTGCCCTCATTTTCTGTCAGGCTCACCCTGATACAAAATAATTGCAACCAAAATCTCTTCTGGTGTACACCAGGCTAAAGGCAAGCACAATCTGAGTGTTTTTTCTAGCAGGAGGCTTAGGCTTGAGCAGTATCAAAGCATCTAACATTAACTGTCCACGTTCTCATTTTAAATTGTCTGGTTTTCCTCTAGTGGAGTCTCTGAGGTTGTAAAGGCTCTACAAATTAACTAAAAATGACAACACTCTTGTATTTGCCAGTATGCTGTGCATGTTGTTAGGTAAATAACTAGTTAGTTAATCTTCAGGAAGGTGCTACCTCATGGCAGAAGTCTGGGCTATCACTGTTAATGAAACCTGCCCATCACCTAGAGCTCTTGGCTCCACTGACTAAATATCCCTCGGAAAGGCCTTTATGTTTACCATGCCTCAGAGACTGATGATGTCTACCCATCATCTTACCCATTCTACCTGGCTTATTTTTTTGGCTGCAGGTGTGTGGAAATTTTGCCTGGGTTGACATTGTCAATGCACAGTCAGCTGGACATACATCACTTTGGATTTCTTGCCTTTCAGCAGTATTACCTCAGATTGGTAGAGAAGACCTCATGCTGGTCTAATTCCAGGAATAATTCCAAACAGACATCTCAGCCATTCTCCTTGGGAAGATAGGTCACTAGCCACACACTGCTCTGAAACATAGAATTATTAAGTGCATTAGAAAAAGATGTTTGCTGTAAACCGTGCTCATTTTTCTACTTTAAATAAAACTTGAAAGGACAACACCTCCTCTCTTTGATTCTATGTGCAATACAGTGATGCAGATGCATACTCATCTACCAAGAGAAGATGAATCATTCATTTTGCAGGTAGTATAAGACAGAAATAATTACACAATAATGTTTCAGATATTTTGCCCTTTGACTTTCTTGCCATAATAAATTCATTTATACTAGAGTAAAAGGACAAATGAAGTAGCAATATCAAGTGCCCTAAGTATACACAGCATGGGGAAGCCCCTAGTTTTAACCCCAGTTCTGATTATACCTTGTGTTTGACCTCTAGTAAACTCTTTACCTCTGTGTATACCTCTATGCCTGTGAATAGGGAATAAAAAGACAATTTACTCTTTGCCACAGTGACTGATTGTGAGGCTTATTACCTCGAAGTAGGTATACTGGTTTAAGGCATTATGTAATAGGTATTGCTATTAGTGGAGGTTCATGCAAGAAATCTCTTTTAGAAATATATTTGCTGGGCATAAAATCAGCTTAGGGCATGAGTAATTTATAAAATAATTCTGCAGGACTGAGCAGCATCTGTTTCGCTCAGATTTTTTAGTCCGGGGTTTGGTATCGTTTTACCAGCTGAAGCCCCAAACTACCTGCATCTAACCAAAGAGACCGGAATAAATTCTTTTTTGAGTGCACAGATACAAGCAATCTAGATATTCTGGGCTACACTGAAACTGTCCCATTGTGTCTTGAGTTGCTATCTAA
Source organism: Pandion haliaetus (assembly GCA_013401275.1). Classification (NCBI taxonomy): domain Eukaryota; kingdom Metazoa; phylum Chordata; class Aves; order Accipitriformes; family Pandionidae; genus Pandion; species Pandion haliaetus. The sequence goes on along the minus strand of VYZV01005473.1, from coordinate 10,020 downwards.
GCTAGGACTTCCCTGACCATTTCCATGGCCCAGGTGATAGTTTGCAGCCTGATTTTGGTCTGAAATAGCCTCATTGCTCCATCACCAGAGAGCATCACACACAGGACGGTGGCTGACTCATGCCTTCAGGCAGCCAGGACAGGGCAGATCAAACCACTGGCACAATATTTAGTTCCACTCTCACTAGGATAAGTATCCAAAGACCCACACAAGGCTTGTCTGCCTTTAGCACTGGACCTAAAATATAGGTAGTCTTGCAGGCAGCCCCTGCAGAAGTGGGGAAAGGGAACAGAGACTTTGGCTCAGGCATGTGGGCACCCAGCTTCCAGTGGTGTGCCCATGTGATGGCACCGAAACGCCTTTCCAAATCTGACTGTGTCCATGCCACACACGTAAAGCAGAATTGCATCAAGAGACTCCAAAGCACACCAGGTAAATACAAGGAGGAAGCAGGCTACTGAAGTGCACCTGCAAACTACCTTTGGTGTTTCAATGCAAAATACCCATGTATGATGCAAGTCTTTATATAGGGAGCCATGAAGTCTGGTAGATATACTCTACTCCTAGACAAAGGTTTGGTTTCTCTGTGATTTAGAAAAATCGCATGCCTCCATTTCCTCATCTGGAAAGCAAAAATGATACCTTCCTCTGGAAAGAAGTTCAAGAAGGAAACTGAAAAGCTGACACAGGAGAGCTAAGAATAATTAATATCTATACCTTTGGTGTACTGGGGACAGATTTGTATTTAAGCAGCAATTTTATACAGGAAAGCACTTGACACTTTTGGTCCATTGCAGCATTTTTAACACAGGAAAGCATGGAAACACATATTTATGTAGGATAGATTATTCTTCCCTGCTTTGTAGATACAACAGTGTCCTTTTTTCTCCCATACTTTTAATTTTCCCCTTTCTGAGGTCATTATTTCCTTACAACTGCCCAAGTTAGTTAGATTAGCTCTGTTCACATATACTGAATCAGCACATGCAGAATCAAAAATATTACTGTTAATTGTGGCCCAATGTTGAGCATTAGAATTAGGGTTGAGAAATATTATTTTTAGAGATGGATTAATCTAAGTGATGTGAGAGAGTACATCTTCTCGAGCATTCATTAGATGATATCATCAGGACATGTAACATTACACATGAATATTGCCTTAACATGATAATTGTACACATTTTATGACTGGGTGGAAAATACACTTCTGATACAAGCAGTGCTGAATTATTTTATGACTGTGGTTAGCACAAGTTGACATTCTGAAGTTTTGACAAAGTTCAGACTGTCTAGAGGAAAGAGAGATGGAAAGATATTTGTCATTTATAACTTCAGGACAGTGCCATTCATAACCTCTAGACATTAAAGGAGGCTAGGTAAAATATCTTTTTTCAAATTTCAAAGATATGTAAGTGTAATATAGGCAAAGACATCCACTATCTATATCCTCCAGATATTGCCATTCTCTGAAGTTAAGTAAATTTGTTTTGCATTTTCAAAGTATGTAAGTATATAAAGTACAAAAGCACTTTTTTGTAGAAAACATTTCTCAGAAGTGCTTTGCTAATTATTTTAAAAACATACTTGTTGCTGGGGTTTTTTTCACCTTAAGAAATGTATCACATCCAAAAACTGCATTACACATTTAGGAGCTACTAATCCTTCACCATACTAATTTGTCTCTGTATTAGATTAAAGTTTCTTACCCATTGGCTCTGTCTTTCAGGTTGCACCGGGTTGCAATGCAAGACATGTTTGTTACCTGTGCTTGCAGAACAGCCCTAAGACTAATGTATGGTACATTCCTGATGTAGCTATTTCATAAGGTCACCTCCTCCATTTGACTTCAGTGGCATGACTAATGCACCTGAAGCTAAGCATGTGCGTTCGGCCCTGAGCCAGCAAACATTAGCACAGGGGCAGGGAAGCGAATCCACGCAGAACCCCGCTCGTTTCAATGTGGGAACACAGAAACCTGCCACAGTTGGAGCCAAAGGGTTTACAGGACAGGGACCTTTGAAAGCAATTAAAACGCCAAACATTTCAGCTCTGCTTGCATAGCAATCCATTAAACAAATACACACACCCCACCGCACCCCCATTTTCTCCATTTTACTTGGTTTCCCAGTACTGTTGTTTCCAATAATAACAAAACAATGGGATTGCTTGCTTTATCATCTGTCACCCAAAATGGGAAACAGCCAGCTATACTTTATCTTGAAAAACAAAAGACCGTTCAACAGGAGCATCCCAAATTCACTCACTCTTTGGAAACCAGCTTGGAAATACAGGTTAAATCACCAACATGGTATTCTGTTATTTCGTTACGTTTATCCTTCTCAGATAATCCCTATCAATATACCAGTCTACACAGAGCACTTTCTGACTGCAGTCCTCACAAACATGCTCCAGTATTCTACTCTTGAAATTAAATTATTATCTCATTGGAGTAAATGCTTCTTCAGGCTGAGCTGTGATGGGGTTACACCTGTGCAAGGGCTACCCAGAGTTAAGCACAGATGTGACTAAAAGGCTTTGTAAGGGGAATTCAGCTGACAGGACCTCAGTGCTACAATATCTGTTTTTAATCTTACGCATGTGAGTCATCTAACTACCCTGAAGGGGATTCTTGCATGCATAAGTATTTGCAAAATGGAAAATGACATATTTTTGCTACACAAGACGGACCAGAAGTGAGTTTATGTCTCAGTCTCTTATAGCTCTTTGGGTTCTTTTTTCCACTGATTCACATGATGCTATTCCTAGTCTTTAGCCTGATGACTTAAACTATATAACCAAGACAGTAAGGCTGATATGGATTCATACTCTCTACCAAAAATAAAAAGAAAAATAAAGAGAGAGAGAAGGAAATTGTGACTACTCAGTAGATCAGCAGATACCTATGATTAAGAAATTTCAAAGCTGACCTTTTATATGTTTACATACATAAGTGTAATGTGTGTATCTATACACGTTCATATATGTACATATGAGCTGGGTGTACGCTAGGTACCAAAATACTAGAATTTCTCTCTTGTGTAAAGGAGAGAATGATACATACAAAAAGGCTTATTGCACTTACTGGCAGCATTGAAGGGATTGCTAACTTTTTATGACATGCATATGTGATTCTTCTGCTACACACCAAGTGAAGGAAATTAAGTTTCTAATAATTTTTCTTTAGAGTATGAAAATCAATATCTTGAAAAGTTAAATTCTTATTACATCCTCAAACTTCTGAAAACACAGTGCAGTCAAAATCAATGTTTTCCCACAGATTGTTGGACTTTTTAAATTAAGTGTTTATAAAGCTCCTTGACTAAATATGAAAACAATTTTTAAAACTTGATTAAGGTCGCCCAAAGACTGTCTTTTATTAACAGCTTTAGCTGTAAGTGCCGTGTAATAGATCCTAGCAAAACAGAAATTATAAATAAGCTGGAACTAAAACTATTAGAAATTCAAGCTTGTAACTTTTAAGACCAATATAAAAAAAAAAAAAAAAGAAGAATATTTTCCATACCAAAGGGAACAATTTCAATTAAGACATTAAAACAGCCCTGTCCAGGCTCCTTAGCAAGGGGCACTCCAATACCAGTAGGTTCAGGAGAGAGTTACATGACTCACATCTCCATCCCCAAGGCAAAGGCCCCTTCAGCATCCTCCTGTATGTCAACACCCTGCTGCTGCTGCTGCAGACGGTGAGCCTCCTTTGGCGCTCATTCTTGCTCTGACAGCAGCCTCAGGCCCTCGCTGAGCTCCCCGTCTCCAGTTCACGTTTCCACCGCCTCGCAACAGCCCAGCTCCCGGTGAGCCCTGTCACCCAGGAGATCCAGCCGTCACGCACCACGCATCTTCTTCCACCGCACCCGCTCAAAACATTCCCCCTCGTACTCTCTGGCTTGGTGCATCCTTGATTTGCTGTCCCTCTGCACGGCTCCACCGTGCATGGGCATGACCAGTTCCCTGCCACGAGCCGGTTAATGACCCCCAGGACACGATGCCAGGCACACACCTGAACTCGTCCTTCCCAGGTGATGCTCACGGGTGTTAGTGATGGGACAATTATTCCACCGCCACTACCACAGTGTGCTGTGGGCAGGGGCTGTGTAATTAGATGCCTTCCCGGCCCAGGAGTGACACATGAGTACAGCTTTTACTAGCAACACAAGCCCTTCCAGCAACTCCATCGAGTTATCAACACTGACTCTCGTTTTAAATATTTTTGTTCTCCCTCCCAGTTTCTGTGTCAAAACATCCCTCCTTTTCATTCCAACTTTCCAAAATGCATTTTCAAGATGGCACTGCAAATACTCATGCAAATAATCCCTTCAAGCACCCATGCAACTTTCTGCAACTTCACTTATATTAAGACCCCTAAAAATAAAGTCTCAACTGTTACCAAAAAAGGCAGTCAAAGAAACTCTCTAAGACTCAATTTGGAGTTTTGGAAAGTGGGCATTCCTTATTGCAGTGCTGGGTGCCTGGGGGATCGCTCCACCTATCGTGCACACTGTTACCTACAGCAAACAAAATTTATATTGTTCTAGTCATATGCATGTTCATGTTATCCTTTACACAGTGTCCGCCCTTTGGGCACCTGCAGTGTGGGTCATCTCTTTTTCCTAGTTAGCTGGCCTTGGCAAGTTTTAATTACAAAAACTCAGCAGGACCCAAAGCTTACCGTCAGGGCCCAAGGCTTCTTGTCTGTTGATGCACATCAGGCCCCGAGGCCTCCCCTCTTTTGGTGCCTTTAGCGCATACCATTGACAAAGCTGAAGGTTTTCTTATCTAATTAGTACATACCAAAATTTCGAAGTTATTCAAGCAAGCAAAAGTTCGTCACTACGGCAATACAGTGAAGTTTTTCCTTCTCATGCCTTTATCCAAGGTTCACAACTCCTAGTGATACAACTGATCTTATTTTTTTACTATTATTTCTACAGCAATATTAGAAACAAAATAATACGAAGCATAATAAGTGCTTATCATTTCTGAAAATATGAATGACAGTGGACAAGAAGTTGGCAGTAAGATTTTCAATGAAATCTGGTGGCAGCGGGGGGAAGCTGTGCTATATTTGGCTTCCCACAGAACGTCATCAAATCACAGGCTTGAAAAGTATTATATGTTTTCTGTGTAGGACAGAAGATACTAAAAAATCTCATCAGTTGTGTGTTCTCTACGGCAAAACTTCAGTAGCAAAATATTGCCAAGTTGCAAATAACTGCATGGGAAAAGTTTATAATAGACTCAGTAGATCCCGTAAAAGCACAGATTGTACCAAGGAAAACAGAATAAAATTTTAAAAGTTCTAACCACTAGGTTAGGAAAAGAGCTGTTCAGTGATATGTGTACTTACCCATAGTCAAACAGAGCGCTCACATTTCATAAACTAAGTAAAGTTGGGCCATGTCAGCAACTGAGATAAGAGATAGGTGATGCCAGAGGTTGTTTTTATGCATCAGCATCAGCAGCTGGCATGCTTCTGCATAAGTGAGCATTAAATTAAACATTCAAGTGAGTAGTCAGTTGCACTACTTTGCCAGAAATACATCTTTGCTGAGAACAAAATCCAGGTCCTATCACTCTATTGGTTAAAAAAAAAAACCCATAATAATGAATTGTGTGAAAGTCACCACCCAGTATGAATATACATAGTACCCTGGCTTTTTCCTACTCATCCAGTACTTACATGAATTATACTCTCAAAAGTCACATTTTGATTTCATGAGAATACATTTTAAGTCACATAAATTTCCCCATTACAGAGTCCCTTGCGAACGTTGACTCGGATTTTGCAGTCACTCACAAGATCCCACAGCTGACAAATCCGTCCCTATTCTGATCTGCTTACTAGTCTCAAACATCTTTGAGGAGGGTAAAAAACAATCAGTGTTTAATCAGTAAAAAACTGGCCCTTTCTGCGGTGTGATGCAACAGTCTGGAGGAGAATAACTCTTCAGCGACTGACGATGAACTCCTGTGTGAAGGGCCGGAATGCTGGATGGACCCATTCCCATAAGAAGGTGGTGACCTCATGTAGCTGTATAGTAGGATCTAGTCGGTGAAGAAACACAACCAAGAATGTATGTGAAGGAGATAAAAAGATGTGGTTGTTACCTGACGACATAACTGGCAATGGAGAGGGATTTTCTCTCTTTATGGCTATGCTTCTCATTTTTCAAAGGAATAATATCAATCTGGTTTAAAATAAGTATGAGCAGTTTGGGATAAATGGAGGCATAAAATCTCACCTTCTCAATCAAGAGTTTGTACAAAGGCATTAAGGTAGCTAGGAACTACGGCAAGAGAGGTTTCTGTATTCCATATACAAGGATACCATCACACCTAAAACTAAGTTTATAGAGGAAAGTTTTGATACAAATTTTCTGCAAGATCAAAGAAAACAGAAAGATAAGTAACAAAGGTGCTAAGGCAGACTAATTTACCAAATTCACTTTTAAGTAATCATGATTTTGTTGGAGACTGATTTATGAGTGGGTGGATTTGGCAAAAATGTCAAAGCACAAGAACTTAAATAAATAGTAAAACAAACAAAAATTTCACTAACCAAATAAATTACAAAATTGCATATTTTCTTAACATTTATTTCATCATCTAACGACACGGGAGAATTGTGGTATACAAATAACTGTAAAACAAATTGGTTTCCCTTCTAATAACAGAGGACTCTTTTGCCAAACTGTTAAGTGATGAAAATTTAAAGATGTTGCTCACAGGCTGGGGGAGCCGTAATAGTGCATAGGCCTCTGCCCAGATATAATACAACACAGGCCTGAGGCAAATAGCTGAAGAAAATTTAGATATCAGTGAAACAAATAAATGTCTTCTTGTAAAATTGAGAGATACTTATGTCGGGTCAAATAAAAAATAAAACCAAGGTAGTTCCCAAAGGAGTTGCGGAAGGTAATAAAAGATAGCAAGAGAACTAGAGCTAAAACCGGGAGAAGATGTTCCTCCCAGATTTGTTTCCATGCAAGATCAGAAAGAACACGGAAAATAGGTGGGGGTTTTTTTCTGAAAAATCAAATGAAAATGGCTCTTGACTGAATTTCCCCTCTTGTCATTTGTTCAACCCAGGATCACTGGATGCACCACTGATATTTCTTCGGCCTTACTTTCCTCAAATAACCTCTCACAACAAAGCAGACTTTGCCTTCAGATTTAATGTGCCCATCAGCCTGAAAACTCTGAGGATACTTTCAACAGAGAGCAATAGATATACATATATACTTACCTAGCAAACAGCTCTGACAGAGCTTATAAAAAGGCACCCATAACACTTGAGCAAATAACTTAATTTGCAGATACAGTTCAAAACCTAGCCCAGTCTGATTACAAGTACTTCTGTAGTTCATGTCAAACAGGTTTGTCATCACTAGGCTTCAGCATCCTAAACCATTCTTTGTGCCTATTTTTCAGCTGAGCAGTATTTGCACATACAGAGGAATTATTCCTGTGGTTTTCTCCACTCAAAAACAAAGTTTTCCTCTAATTAATTTCTAATTATTAATTTACTTGAAGCCAAGCTAGATTTTATGTTGAAGCACAAAGCCTATTGAAAATTGCAGAATTTTTTGCCTTATTGGAATTTCAGGATAAAACTACTACAAGTACTGTTTTTCTACTAAGAATGCATAATTTATTTTTTAAGTTGGGCATTTTATTTCCAAAGCAAACATCTTCTTTTCCCAGAGAGAGAAGTTTACTTCCACTACAATCTGAACACAAGTTTGAGAACAGGATAAAATGAGAGGAGAGACGTAAACCTCATGGCAAAAATTAAATAACTGCAGTTATTTACCAAAAGTGAGTTTCCCTTAGGCTTGATGTATTTCAACGTTTAGAGCTTGCAAAAGAAATATACTTCCAAACATTCAAAAAGATCACCCACATTGCTTTAATTTTAATGCCGAAAACTAGAGTTTAGCCAGAGCTCCTGCTAAGGAGAAGGTGGGTGTTTCACAACTCAGTTCACTGAGGATGCTCTATGCAAATGGAAAGGAGGACACAAAACAACACAGACAAGGAGGGGAGCAGACAGCAAGGACACCAAGGGTAACATCATTAGCAGAAAAGAGAGGGCAGAGGCAGGTCAAATGTCTAGGTCAAATAAGGGAGGACAATGTTACGGAGAGGTTTGAATACAAAGGCAAAAGGCTTTAATTTAACCGGGAGGTGCTGAATTTGAAAGACGTGCAACACTTTGCAGGACGTGCCCAGCACCTCGCAGAATTGTATTTGAAGACTAAATTTTCATCACCGGTAGGACATTGTGCATTAGTAATGACTGCCGAATTAGGTTCCAAGTGTTTGGGAATGTATCTGGAAAGAAGATACAGGATGATTGTCAGATTATTATCATTAAATAGAAGTACCTGTATGAAATGAAGAAAAGGAAAATGTAAGCTGAACAAAAAGAAAATGTTCCTAATGGTGAATTCTATTAGACTGTTGAAAAGTTTCCCAGGGGAAATTGTGGACCCCTGTTCTTTGCAAGACAAAACACTGAAGAATATACTTTAAGGAACAATCCTACAGTGGCATAGAAAAGCATTAGATAACATATTAGGGCTTCATCATCTTTGATTTCTGAGGAACAGAAAAGAGCCAGAGCAACAGAGCAGCAGTAAGAAACCACAAATATTCTTTTAGAAAAAAAACCTTACTCCTATAATGTCAGTGTGACCTGTGATAATGTAGGTAGGTAAGTCTTTGTTACCTCGGCAGAAGTCGAAGTACCATAAATGCCAATATTGGTACTTTTGCAAATATATATTCATGCGGGTGTCCTAGTCCAGAACAAACTACACATCTGTTTTGAAAACTCCTAGTCTTGTGAAATAAGAAACAATAGGTCATAATATAGGTAACATAACAAGATGGCAAGATAATACCATATGCCACATGACACAGGTATTGAGTCAGAATATAAGGCATTTGCATGACAGTACAATCAAATATCTGAGATTAATCCACTGCATTAACTTTCTCTGTGGAAAATACTGTTTTACATTGATAGTGACCCTGAAGAAAAAGCCCTGATAAAAAAAACCCTGTCTGAACATTACCAAATACACTTTTTTGTCTTGAGTACTTTCTGTGTAATTTTGAAAATTAGTTTCTCACAGAATACCATGAAAACATATTTTTAAAATATTTCTATGCTAATTAATATCAATTAAAATAGTCAGTCATATGATACAACATGGAGTAACTGAGAAGTCTTGGTGCAAAGTCCAGTAACTGGAATAATGTTATTCCTGGATCTGCAGATTCACAACCAGAAGCCTCAAAGAGAAGACTAAAAAGTGTAAAAATGGCACTGCTCGGATGCATTTCAGCACTGTCACTGTCCTGATCTACGAACAAGAAGTTGCACTCTGCCTTCCATCCTCCAAAAAATGAAACCCTGCAGTATCATAGGGAACGAAGAAGTGGCTACACAGAACTGCTGTCACCCCGTTCTTCAGTCTCAGGTTCTTATTTTGATAACACTCTTCCCTAGAATAGTGTAAATAAAACCCATTTTGTCCCATGCCTGCTCTCAAAACAACAAGGCTATGAGCGGGGAAGGCTTCTGATCAATAGTCAGGACTAAAAATGTCACACAAACGCCTTTTGTAATAATGCTCACACATGTATTTCCGAAAGTACTGCGAAGAAAATTTCGGGGATCTTCCCTGTAAGGGGGTGCAGCTGCCTTCACTGTGTGGCACTGCTCCGTGTAGTGCATCTGAAAACTGTAGCTGATACTCTGTATTTNNNNTGTAGCTGATAATCTGTATTTAATGGGACAAGTTCAGCTCTCTTCCGCAGTCACAGAATTTCATTTTCAACACCTTCTTTTAATTAGAAGTTTGCAGAGAGCATTGCAGTGCCCTCCTGATTTGCTGTATTTAATTTGACAAGCATTATTTTTTCCCCTCACTGATATTATGTTTATATTCTGCATAGTGGCATAGGAGCGGGTGAAAAAATCACTTAAAACAGAGG
>VYZV01005472.1:59818-74252 GCA_013401275.1 Pandion haliaetus | reverse complement strand
GCCAATGATTAATTGTGAATGATCTGTGAAGCATTAAATGGACTGTATGCTAATGATACATTAACTATGCATTATCCTATTAGCCATGAAACCAGAAGACATGTAGTGGAATCATGGTGAGCAGAAGAAAGATATTAATGCACCATGGATTTATTAATAGTGGAGAGGGGAAGAGGACAGTTACTTTTTCAGGCAGGCAAAATATTCCTAGTGAAAGAAGAATAAGTCTCTTTACTAGGATCTTGAGGGGAGGTGGAGAAGCAAGAGACAATTTACATAACTGGAATATTGGGTGTGGAATTGCCTAAATCAATAGAACCCTCTAATTTTATTTGGAGAATGGCACCTGTTAGTTAACTTTTCCTCAACCTAGTTTAACAAAAATAAAAAGGGGTGGGTGTGTAGCTGTTTTAATTCTGATTTAAATGTTGTAAGTTGTGGGGTATGGGGGCAATGATTGAAAAGTCTGTTGAAAATTAAAGCATGGGTTTGGTACAGAGGTGTTATTAACATCAGGATCTCAGACTTTAAGTATTTTGAATTAGTTCTCATATACTTTTGAGGTAGAACATCTTTCACTAAAGAAGTATGGATGTATTTTTCTTAACAAAAAAATGTTTGTATTAAAAAAACCAGAAATGGACCCTCTCTGCTATTTTAAAAAGCTAACTAGAAAAGAAAAAACTATTTAGTTTAGAGAAGACCCACAATACAAATCAGTTAAAAATTTTTTAACCATTACTTTGTTTTCTAGGGTCTTGCTGCTTATGAGTAAATACACAAGGTTATTCTTTGGTGAGTGTCAATGGACAAGCTATATATTTTATTAAGATTCTGAGGCTACTTTTTCTAATATAAAACTATTTACAGGTCTTAGCTGTAATCAGTAGAATAAAATACAGCTGCTGGTAAGTAAACAATTTATAAGGATGAAGTATTTCTTTTAATACATTTCAGTTTAGCAGTTCTTCTAAGGCCTAGTAACTGCACTAATAGAATAAACTTCTCAGTTACAAATCCTAAGGTCCTGAAACACCTTCACTGCCTGGTGAGTCTCAGCAGTTCTAGATACTCTGTTTGCCTTTATATAAGATTTTACCGAACAGGTTCTCATATTTTGTTTTCTTTCAGGACATTTCACAGAGGTTGCATGTTCCTTTTAACCTTGAGTCCAGACACTCCAGTGTCAATGGACAAAAGAAAATTTAGTTTCACCCAGGGGCTACTTTTTCAGTCACAGGCAAGTGAACAAACATCATGTAGCTTTATTTGCACCAGCTTTGTAGTCCTACCCTGCAAACTGATGGTCTGTTTCATGTGGGAGGCCAAAAGCCAGGCAATGCATTAAGTACAAGCAAGAGTGAAGGTCTTGCTGAAAGTGCTTTCTCCTGTTGAAGATTCAACCAAGTCTTCTTCATTTGGAGAATGCTCCATGGCCGCAAATGAGTTCAGGTATCTATTGCCTTCATGCAGTATCCTGTGGACTTGTTTACTTTTTCAAAAAACCTCTTGAGCAGTAACTTGTCTCTGTTCACATCAGGACAGCTGAGAGCTGCAGCCCTGTGGATAATTCTGATTTTGCCTGCATACCTCTTTTTTTCCGCTTTATTTGTAATTCTTGCCCTCTGAAGAACCATCTTCATTACTATTTCTTTGCTCATGACAGGCTCTTCTGACATCTAGAAAACTGCAATCAAACTCACCACATAACTAATATATTTCTTTTGGGTACAGACAGCATTATTTTAGTAATCCTGAAGCATTTTCTGGAATACTTAATGTTAATAATTAGCCAATTTTATCAGGAACAGTTGCTCCTATTATTGTCCTCCAGTCACATACTTTTAGTCAAGTCAATAAACTGCTTTTAACAGTACAACTAAAAAAATCTTGTTTTCAATTTTAACTTATTTTTAAACAAGGAACCAATTTTTAAAGCTTAACATGAAGGTTTGATTTTTTAAAAATAGAAAGCCAATAGAAGAATCTTGTAAAAGGAGTCAATCATCGTGTAGCAGCCCAAGGTTTTGCCACAGGCTGCATTTTTCTTTCTACTTGAGGAGTACAATGTTTCTATTGTTCAGTTTCATGTTAGTTCTGGCTGCTATTTGACAAATCCCATTGACAATGCAGTAATCTAGAGGCCCCTTTACAGCTGGGTGGGAAAGGAATTGAAACAATGTTTTAAATATTCTTAAAAAGTGCTTGATAGTTTTTTAACTCATTGAAGTGACCCAGTCACATGAATAAGGACATTCTAAAAAGTCTTAGTGATTCATTTGACTCTTATCTCGCTTCCTAAAATATATAAGAGCCAATTTTCCTTACATGTGTAATGTCTCTAGTCAATTTGGCTGTTTTAATCTGGGTGAAATCTGGATAAGATTAAGTCATCTACAGACCTGCAAATGAACCTTTCTGAAGTCCTTAAAACACTGTTGAACTAATCAGAAATATGTGCTAGTTATGCATTGCTCTGCGTCCAAATTCTCTTCCAAGTCTAAGGGATGAATGTAGCCAGAAAGCCAGCTTCTCTTGGGGCCACCTGGTCACATGAGGAAAAAAAATCACACAAAATATTTTCTTGCCTTGGGAATTGTGGAGGATTAATTTTGTCTTCCAATATTCTTAAATAATAATAAAAAAAAAAGTAAAAATTGTCTCTAAAGAAAAAGAATAATAAATTTTTCAGAAAAATGAAGTTTTCTTCCTGCTTTGAAGAAGTTTTCTGTAGCAGGATAAGTTTTTCTTAGGTTGGTTTTACATATTATCATGTTCTGTGGATTTGAGTTTCTTTTAAAAAAGCAAAGTAAGTAATTTTTTGTTTTATTCCATGATGCAGATAAATATAAAGTGATGGAAAGTTATTAATTTTATAGAGAACAATGAAAGATGCTACAGCTGTCAGATGCAAGGAGTCAAGGTCAGTATAAGCAAATGAATATTCACTGATGTTGTGTCTCCTTAATCAAAGATCCAGATTTTAGCCGGCCTTGAATTTAATCTGATATTTATTTTAAAATATATGCTCCCATGGAGACTTAGTGTGTAAATAGGAAGGGAAAGTACCATAAATCTCTGTCTGGATATAGCTGACCAGAAGGAGTGCGAGTCCTCTTCCATAATGTGGGAACTCTAGGCCTCCTGGGCCTTTGGTTCCCAAGGAAGGAGACACTCCTGGGGCTCGTTTAAACTTGGGAAACTAAAGCAAATCAATGTTGCAGGGACTGGATATGAACACTATAGCTGGAAAACCAAGTGTAGTCACAATCAGAGCTAAAGTATCATTGAAAACTTTGTTATTTATGAAGTATCAAATGACACGGGAAAAATTAATACAACACTAGATACTGTTTTATATTAGCAACATCACTTCGCAATTGACAGCTAATCTGCATGGGGTTGGTTTACAATAGTGGCATGAGTTCTATAAGCTCATTAATTCATTGACACAGATTAGAAAAATGGATATATTCTTTTTCTGTCAAAACACATAGATGTAACCCAAAGCAAAACGAGCCTCTGTTTTTTCAACTCATGATGTAGTGCAAACTGAGTTTTCAAAAGCTGCTTTTAGATGCACTTAAGGACTTGCTGGGGGACAAGTGGTGACATCTACTGGCATTTTAAAACACTTCATTGTATGTTTCCAAGGCTGCTAGCAAGACATATTTGGTTTAGGTCTAAAGTTGGATGAATAATGCAGAAAAAATTTCTACTTATATTTGTGCAAATTTGGAAGCAAATCTTCAGCCATCTTGGGGCTGCTTTTGGTGTCATTTCCTGCACACACTCGTAGAGTTATTAAATTTTAATCGCATAACTGTTGGTGGAAAATAAATGTTAAGCTCACACAGGAATACTATAAAAAGTGAATTTCTAATGTGATTTCTGTAAGCCTGTGTACAACAAAGCTGATTCCATGAGTTATGTTCATTAGACTGGAGGATGAAAACAATATTAAGTGAATTATGGGACCAACTGCAATCAAACAGTGAGTTTGTGCTTGGAGTAGCAAGCCCTTACTTTAAAAGAAATTAAAAAAAATTAAATGAGGAAGGAACACGTGAAGCAAATTGCAACCCGCTTCCCACATTTCATGGAAAAAAGGAAGGAAACTCATCCATCATTAAATGCATTCATTAAAAATTATTCACTCAGATCCATTTAAACCATGCTCTAACTTTAATCTCTTGATTTCTTGGGGCTAGATTGTGATGTGTACTGCGTTCCCAATAAGAGTGCGAAGGTTTTTCTTGCATCCTGATGTAGGTTACTTGGACCTTGGGACTGGGCCTGCAGGAGCAGCAGGGTTATACATCTGCTTCCTCTCTTCCCTCAGAGGGAGTGTGCAGAGAGGAGGGAAAGGGGGATGGGAGAAGATGAAGGAATCCCTCTTGGCATAAAAAACCCTCTGACTGGCTTGCTGGAATTGGCTGGGGGTCAGGGTTTCCCAAAATTTCACTACTATGAACCAGTGATAAATAATTCCCTCTGGGACAAGGAAGATGTAGGCAATAAATAGGTCTTTGAGATGTACCCTTGAGGTGTGTTTTCCAACGTTATCTGTGTGCTATTGCAATTTACCTATCCCGTCCCCTTCCACCTATGCCTAATCTTTAATCCTTAAAATCCAAAAAGTTTATGACCTGATGTGGTGGGTTGACTCTGGCTGGGCACCAGGTGCCCACCAAAGCTGTTCTATCACTCCCCACCTCAGCTGGACAGGGGAGAGAAAATAAAACAAAGGGCTCCCAGGTCGAGATAAGGACAGGGAGAAATCACTCAACCAATTACCGTCATGGGCAAAACAGACTCGACTTGGGGAAAATGAACTTAATTTATTGCCAGTCAACCAGAGTAGGGTAATGAGAAATAAAACCAAATCTCAAAACACCTTCCCTCCACCCCTCCCTTCTTCCCAGGCACAGCTTCACTCCAGGATTCTCTACCTAACCCCCCCAGCGGCACAGGGGGATGGGGAATGGGGGTTACGATCAGTTCATCACACATCATCTCTGCTACTCCTTCCCCCTGAGGGGGAGGACTCCTCATACTCTTCCCCTGCTCCAGCGTGGGGTCCCTCCCACGGGAGACAGTCCTCCATGAACTTCTCCAGTGTGGGTCCTTCTCACAGGCTGCAGTTCTTCATAAACTGCTCCAGCATGGGTCCCTTCAATGGTGTGCAGTCCTTCAGGAGCAAACTGCTCCAGTGTGGGTCCCCCAACAGGGTCGTAAGTCCTGCCAGAAAACCTGCTCCAGCCTGGGCTCCTCTCTCCACAGGTCCGCATGTCCTGATGGGAGCTTGCTCCAGCTCGGGCTTCCCACAGGTCACAGCCTGCTTTGGGCACCCACCTGCTCCAGCGTGGGGTCCTCCACGGGCTGCAGGTGGATACCTGCTCCACCATGGACCTCCATGGGCTGCAGGGGGACAGCCTGCCTCACCATGGTCTTCCCAAGGGGCTGCAGGGGAATCTCTGCTCCAGCACCTGGAGCACATCCTCCCCCTCCTTCTTCACTGACCTTGGTGTCTGCAGGGTTGTCTCTCTTACATGTTCTCACTCCTCTCTCCAGCTGCCATTTCTGTGTCCCCACAACTTCTTTTCCCTTCTTAAATATGTTATCACAGAGGCACTACCACTATCGCTGATTGGCTCAGCTCTGGCTCACGTCTTAGGGCTGGCTGGCATTGGCTCTGTCAGACATGGGGGAAGCTTCTAGCAGCTTCTCACAGAAACCACCCCTGTAACACCGCCCCCTCCCCCTCAAACCTTGCTACACAAACCCAATACACCTGATTGTATGATGTGATTATGTCATACAATTAAAAATCATAGAAAGTGAGTTTTCCTGCTCACCTTAAACTAAAAGCAAAATTACCAATGTCTGAAGTAGTTCCACAGGCTCTCAGCAACTTGCTCTTTTACCTGGCATTTTGCATATTTTCAGCCTTTACATACAATGCACTAAATAAATTGTGTGATTTCTGGTGGGTAATATTAAATGATTGCTCAGTGTCTGATTCAAAATTATCTAGGGGAGTCAAACTCATCTTCCTAGAGACCTTGCAGCACTTAGATTTTTCTGCAATATTTAGAGTAACAGGCATAAGAAATACCCAGGGGAAAATGGAGAATGAATGATGCTCCTTGAAGTCCCACCACCATTTTTCATTCTTACTAAGAACTGTTTCAAATACTACAGGTAGCTGGTTCACATTATTGTGCCTGGTTTTTTTTTCACCCATTATATCCTTTTTGTTAAAAATTGTCTAATCTGTGAGAAACTTTCTGTAAGGCTTTCCACCAAGCTGTCCTTAAGGACTTTCTACTGTTAAGAAGATTTATTATTACGGTATGACAAAAGGAAACCATCTGCTGTCATTCATCAAAATGCAAGTCTACCACCAGTCTTACCTCTAATTCTGAAAGTTGCAGATGTGTGGAGCTATGTTGATTTTTGCACCTGTGAGCATATGACCTGTTGTAATATCCTATTCCTGCAGCCTTCAGTTGAGCCCTGTGAATCAAAGTAGATCCCCAGTCACAACAGTTTTTCTAGTAATGGGAGTTGCTTCACTTTAGCAGTGGGCTCTGGTTATGAGACTGCCTGGCTAAAGAGATTGTAAGTGTGATAGTCTAACTTACCTACTACAAAATTGGAACTGTTTGGCTGTCAGCATTATGGTAAGAAACTCTGACATGACAGTTTTCTGACTTTATTAATAAGTTTTAATCCTCCCAACAAATTTTGTTAGTACATGTTGACTTTCCTGCATTGTGTCTCTGATGTGCTAGACTGACAAGTTTCTATCAATCCATCAATCTTATTTAGCTGGCCTGCTGCTCACAAGTTTCTTCAGAATTATCATGACAGAAATAACACTTTTTTAATTGAACAGAGATTCCCTGAGTCTGTATGCCTCTCCACATCCATTTCTAACCATATTCATGGCTAAAACCTACTCTTACTGCAGACCCCTGAATATGCAAGATCTCTACACAGTCTTTGTACATTTTCAGTTAGTACTTTTTATAATTACACTTTGTTTAATCAGGTCAGGGTGTTCAGTCTGGTGGGGAAACATACCTGTACGTAAGAAATGCAATCAATTGCCTCTACAAGGGATCTGGCATACCATCTGGCACAAGTTCATCCTATTTTAGTACTACATCCACTTATACAAGCCGAAGATCTGGCTGAAGACATTATAGCTACAATACTCTATGTTAAGCTAGTAAGACAATAAATGATTGAGGGTGCAAGTACTAAAATCTTCCCCAGACAATAGCACATGCTATCCAATTAATAGTTATGGTAAATCTGTCTGAAATGTATTCCATACGATTTATGGCAAGATTTGCTTTCAATCAGAGATTATAGAGAACATTTAAATTAGCAATGAGAATTACCCTGAATGACAAGCTCATTATTTACTATATTTGCATTTTGTTGAGCTTATTAGTAGCACCGCCTAGTTAGATTTTGTGGATCCTTTTCCAACCTTTCTGCACGAAAGCCCAACTATGGAACATTTCTGAAAGCAACAATTGTGATTTTATAATGAACCACAAGAGGGGGGAGAATGAACATAAATGAAAGAGCTTGATTTTAATGAACAACTGTTACATTTAGGACAATGCCATATCAATGCTGAATTTAAGAATCTTGGCTGGGTGTTGTCTGTCAAATGACGAGTTTGAACTAATGGTGCGATGCTGTTCCTAAGATCCAGCTTTCAGGTCTGCTGATTCATTACTGAACTTCACTTAAAGCTGTGGACAAACCACACTTCCAAAGTTGCAAAATACCATGCTGAGTGTCCTCATCCCTTTCTTTATTGCCTTGATCAAACAGAAACAAATGCTAATGAAATGATAAAAATAGAGATCTCTATGACCTGAATAATCAATTTTAAAGCCTCCTACCCTGCCTTTTAATTTTTTTCCCCTATTATATAAAGGAGTTCTCTAACTCAGATAATGAAGGAATTTCTCCCTGGTGCATAGATGAGTTTTTGCTGTCAATATGAAAACTAAATCATCTCACTGTTGTGACTGACTCATGGACTGACACAGGACTGGTGAAATTCCAAGAGTGTTTTCAAGCTACTTTTTAAAGAAGGCTCGTAGTCCCCTGCTCCTCACATGCAGAAGCAGCTGTAGTGATGGCAAAGCTGGGGACACCTTGGTACTCTGGGACTGCTGAGAGCACATGCCCCTACAACTGGAACAGCTCTTGGGAGAGCACGCACAGGCAGCTTTGGCAAGCAATCAGCTTCCTAACCCCAGGACTCCATGGGCTTGATGGCAGTTCCTGTAGCCAGCTGGAGGGCAAGGAAAGAAAACAGATTTCAAGAAGCCACCCACTCCACCCTCCACTTTCTCTTATTTCAAAGTGGATACAAGGGGCAGGCAACTTTCCCAATTTTTAGTCTTCTGTATCTCATGTTCCATGTCACTCCTGGCCTAGCTTGTCAGTCTCCTGGGAGAGAGATAGGAAAGAAAATGAGTTTTACTTCCCCCCCAGACTAAGAAAGAAGCAGAGCAACAATTATAACAGTAATATGAGGATAGTATTGCAGCAGGTGGTTGCAGCATGGCAAAAAACTCTAGCATAGGCAGCAAACCTTCTCAGCTTTTCTCTGCAAGTAATTACAAATTGCCCAGTAGACTATAACTCTGAGAGAACACTATGTAATGTTATTAGGCAAAATTATAATGTCCTTAATTTCATGTTCAAAAGCTGAATGGTGCTGAAGGAGGCTTGCTGAAAGAAATTAGGATAGTTATACTACAAGACTGAATGTTGATTACCAGCAGCGAGGTATCCAGATTTGACTAATGGCACAGTTATTGTATGCATAAGCTCTAATGGTGTTTAAGTGGTTGCTAGAATGAATGCAATTAATGTAATTTATTTGTCAGCATCCAAACACTATAATACTCAGAATAGGATGGGAGGTCCCCTTGCCTAACATATAGGCCTATGAATATTTTTCAGTGTCTCTTTTCGCAAGTACACAAAACAATGACTCTGTTTTTTTTTAAAATTATTATTATTCTCCTCATTTTTTTAAGGGGCATCATGTACATAGTTCCACTGATTTAAACTGAATTTTTCTTGTTCTGTGTCATGGATTTTGGAGGGAAACTTTGGGATGATCTAGTCTGGCTTGCCACTTGAAGGCAATAAGTGACCTTGCATCTATCCTATAGCTCCTGAGTGAGTATATGTTTTTTTAGAGAAAGATCCTCCTACTTTGACTGAACTACTGTAGGGTTAACAGTAAATTGATTGATTGCATAAATTGCTTCAGTGATTAATGATGGTCTCTGCTTAAAAAAGAAAAGGAAACTCAGTGTATTTCTAATGTGAGTTTCTTTCACCTGGAAGCTGAAGTTAATCTTCAGCTATGGGATCTTGTCATGCTATGTCAAAGAACCTTGCAATAACAAAGAACTTTCCTTTCCCTATGTAAGTGTGACTGGGATGTAATCAAGACATTTGAATTACACAGGTAAACCTTCTGATATTTCTCATTGCATGCCTGTTGATTTTGATCTCACATTTTTATAACTTTCTGACCGTTTCAGTATCTTCACTTTGTGTTTTTTTTTATTTTTGGTGGGGTTTTTTTTTTTTCAGATCTAAAGACCTCACTAATGTCATGTACGTGGACAAAGCCACCTTAATGCTCTTGCCTGATATTTCATTACTTACACAAGGAGTCAGGGGCATCAATTCTGTTGAGAGCTATTCCTTTAGATGATATAGTTCCTCAAATGTGTATACTAACTCTACTACTACCCTCTACCCTCTATTTGCACTAATGTGCAAACACTCCTAGCTTTGGCATTGTTCCTAGCCAAATTAGAGGGAAAGTAGATTCGTTATTCTTGTACAAATGAAAATTGATGAATATGTTAGTTAATAGCAAAACTTTATGCATTTTCTTTTCAAGTAAGTTATTCACAAATATTAACAGCCTCTTTAAGTTACTGCTTCCCTCTGCACTGAGGAGTGACATTGTAGAACTGTGATGAGACATGGTTGCCTTTTAGTCTGGATCCAGATCAATTACCTTATTGTGAAGCCACCATCAAGAAAGCTGTGACTGGGCTGCATATCAAAGTTCAGCATAAACAGCAGCTGTCAAAACCATCAAATTATTGTTCATTGATCATTTCTTGTTCAAAATGGAGAACTCTTCCAAATCAAGGCACAGGAAACTTGGAACTGCTGTTTACAGCAGTAGACATGTATTTTGATGAGGTTTATGGATTTCTCAAATGTTCATTATTTACATGCTAAATAATTTTTTACTGGAAGTCTCTCCCTCCATGCCCAACAACACAGTTAAGTTTTAAAAAACTCAGAAGAGATAAATCAATGCAGTTCCACTGTAAATAGTGGAGCTATACAAATATATATGACTGCTTCCTCTTTATTCCCCCTGACTTACATGACTAGCTTGAAGGCAGTGTCATGTTTAGGGTGGCTTAAAATAGCATAGAAATGTTTCTCTTAAGACATATAACTACAAATGGAAGGATCTCCTTTTCTTCTTTGTCAGAGTTTGGCTAGCAAAATATCCACAGTAAGAAGCATAGCTAATAGGAAGCTCCTTGTGTTGGAACAAATAAACATTTAAAAGTGGTAGTCTTGTGAAACAATGAAAGACTAAAATTTAGCCCAGATTCAGAAAGCAGTGAATTACTAATGGTTTTTTTTTAATGATCAGCTATATTGAAAAAAATGTATCCTAGTGCCTATGTGCTTCCCAGTTCCTCACTGCATTTCAGAATCTTTGAATTGCTTCTTGTTACTGTCTTGATCTGGGGAAAACTCGTAAGTGAGAAGCTTGACTTAACATAGTGGTTGAATTCTACTGTGCATTATTTCCCATGCATACAATCTATACAATGATAAACCTGAGGTGCTTGAGTTTTTACCTCCAATAATCTCAACTAGAAAACCACAAATGGACTTTTCATTTTTCCCTTGCAAGAGCTATAAAAACTAAGGTAAACCCTCCTGCCAAATCGCTTTTATGGGAACCTCACTTTCCTGTTCACTAGTTTTACTCCAATTAATTAAAAGCAGCACTTCTGCCCTTCGCTGTGGTTTCCAAGGTATTCACAGGGGGCACATGTCCCATCTAAAGTCCTGAGTGAGACTGAATTGTAGGTCCTTGGTGGGTTCATACGCCAGGGCTCTTACACCTGGGGATTTGAGCTACAGTGTCCATAAAGTCCCTTTCTCCAAAAGATGGAAGCCTTACAATGCTGAAATGAGCAGGCCACATAAAATTTAATGCAGTGAGGAAGACGAGCTTACTCAGCCCTGATTCTTTTGCTTGTTTGTTTGTTTCTTTCAATAGCATTGATCATTTTGATGCCTCTCTAAGGAAAAGGTGAGCTGAATATTTAAATCCATGGCGGGGGTGTGTGTGTGTGTTGTTTTTTGGGGGTTTTTGGTTTTTTTTTTTTGAGAACATGCTCCTGTCTGTAAAAGGTCTTTAAGAATTCTGCATTCTCCTTTCTTTCCAATTAAGTTTTCTGGGCTTTCTAATGTGGTCCTCTGAGTGCTGGAAAGTAACAGAAACAAGAATGCATTTAATACCTGGCCTGGTGTCTTGGCAGCAAAGCCTAGCACTCCAGTGTGGGGAGTAGCAGGTTCAAGACCAACCCCAGGAGTCTTACTACTTGGACTGGCAGAGGGCTAGCGTAATGCACAGACAGTGAGCTCATTCTGCAGGTGGAGTGTTCAGCTGCATTGATCTTATAGCAAACCCAGCCTGCTAAGGTTTTGGAGAAACATTGGCTCTGATCTAAAAGGAAATTGTGCTGCCTTTCCCTGCCTTTCCACTAGTTTAGCTTGCAAGTTCTAATAACATTAAAACATACTTTAAGCAAGAAGGCTGACGCAGCTACAGAGACACAAAGTAATTTCCTAGAAATAGTAAATACAATAAGCAAAACTCTAATCTCTCATTAGGTAATTGTATTTTCACGGGGTCAGCCAGCCTCCCTGGCCAGGTTGAGGTCAATTCTAAAATATGTGTATTATATACATTAGGCATCTGTTAATGAAGCATAAATTTCATCAGCAATCTGGGTGCCAAAATCAACTCATTTGGGTACATGGTTTGCATCTACAGTGGTGTCTTATGGATTTGTTCCATAGCTGAAACAGCAAGTTTGTGTAGATGCCATGAATGGCATATAAGGAAAAAAAGCAACACCACAAGCATCTTAGAGGAGCGTAAATCCTCTGAACTTTTGGTAGATGAAATTCAGAATTCAGAGGGTTGTAAGATGACAGTAAATAAAAGGTAAGGAAGAGATCATGTTACTAGAGTCTAATAATTATTTCCTTTGCCAAAAGATGAAATAAAAGTAGATAAATATGAAGCAAACCTGCCACTTTAGAACTCATTTGTCTAAAAGGGACTGAGTAGTGGGGCTTCACTTTAAAAATTCACCAGTATTTTGCTCAGATCCATCACAGGGACCCTGGTAGAGCAGCAGCAAGATGCCAACCCATCAGCAATTATGCAACAATCCTTCATGCTTCTTACTTCTCCTGTCAGGCTAGGGTGTTAAATGGAGGATTTTTTCCTGACAATGGCGAGCCTAGAAATGAGAACAGGTTCAATAACCCTAATGCCGAACCTTACAATGATGGTATGACAACACTCTTCCTTTGCAAGCACATAAGCAAAAATGCTTGTCTGCTTTGGCAGCGAAGTAAGGCTATGTGTTCCCGCTCAACATGTAGGCTGGAATATTGCTTTGTTTTATTTAACCACCACAGGGTCTAAGGACAGCAATGATTTTGGCCATTTTTTATTGCCCATTAAAGTGGCAGAAGTGTTTCAGAGTAGCAGCCAATGTAAAAAAGAATATGAAATAAAATAAATTCTTCAGCATTCAGAAACGGCCCCCTTTCATTCATTAAGTTTCCATAGCTGAGCACAAGATTGGTGTGTGCTTTGGCAGTGAAAAATAATGTAACATTTTGGAAAGAGCAAACTTTACCAGTAGCACATATTGGAGCAACACTATAGGCTCCAAGTTGTGTTAAGCCAACTGTAAGTTTGACAGCAGAAATATATCAGTCTCTTTGAACAAATAATCTGAGGAATATGTGTAGATCCATGTGAGCTGTTCTTTTAGTTTCGATTCAGTAATTTTCATGTGAAGTGAAGGTGAGATTTTAGTAGGCAATACATGAGCAAATTATTGAGAAAAAGAATACACCATACCAAGAATTGTCCCGCAAGACACTGAATCCAAATGAGAACTAATGACCAGCAAGTGTGTGAGGGGAAAAGACGATCTCCTAATTCTTCATTCCTCTTCCTTTTCCAGTTGAGGAGAGGATGGGTAAGTAAAGGCAAGTTAGTCCTTCTTACTCCTGTGTATCCAAACTTCATGGGGGCATGGAACTGAATAAATAGGAATATGGAGAAGGGGAGGATATATCTCTGTGTTTGTATGTGAATAAGAGAAGGTAGATACAGACTCCTATTGAATCCAAGCCACAGGCTGACAGGGATACCCGTCTAAGTATTTTAAACCATAAGGTTTATGCTGCTTAATAAATAAAACTTAAAGTTAAAAATAGATGAATCAAAGTGCAGCATATGCTACCTGCTCGCAAGAGTAAATTTTATGTTCCCTCTTCCTCACAAAAAATATTTTTCTTCTTGCAAATCAAGGGAAGCCCTTCTGTTTTCCTAACCTATGAATAGAAAATCTGACTAAAAGGGACAGATCTCAATGATCCTGTTAATTGAAATAATGAGAACTATCTTGAGGTTAATTTTTAAAGTGCTATGTAGGCATCTAGTTACAGAACGTCATGTAGATTTTGTTCTTCACTTGAAAATTACATCCTTTTCTTGCTCTCTCAGAAAAATATTTATCAACTTAATAAAGAGCTCGATAGGCTCATTTCTTGGTGAAATCCACCTCTAATGGACAGGGATCACTAAATATCCATTTTCTTCGGAGCTTCTTCAATTGTGCTGCCTGTTGCCATCAGTCATGCCATTCTGTTCACACAGTTTGGTGGCTCAAATGATTAGAAAGTACTATGATGAATGGTGCCATGCAGTAAATAAAATGTACCCATGGATACTGGGAGAACTTGGAATACTTTTGGTGGATTATATGTCTATAAGGTATAGCGCTAAATATCCAGCAACTAGATACTCCATTGTGCCTTTGTACATTATGAGCTATTGCTAATTCTGTAATCATCGAGCTTTTGTGTAGTTCAAGTCCAATTAGTCTAAGTTTAGCCTGACTGAGCATCTCTCTTGCACAGCTAAGGGGGAGGTTGACAGCAGGAAAAATACTAAGGGATAGTAGCCAGTAACAGAGAAGAAAGTTTTGGTAAAGAATAAACAGTGGATGAATAGGTT
>VYZV01005472.1:39845-56384 GCA_013401275.1 Pandion haliaetus | reverse complement strand
TGTGCTTCACACTTGGATTTGTAGTGATGGATGGTATCAGCAAGAGATAAAGATAATTCTGTCTCTCTATGTAACCTCGTAAAATGTTTCCAAAATTTGTCAGAGAGGGGATGAGTGCAATGAAGACAGAATGACAGTATTAGATGGGAGAAAGGAAGAAACAGATGAGGCTGGGGCAAGAAACTGAATCAGAATACATCCTTTGCTCTGACAGATAGGAGGACATAATGGAAAAAAAAAAGTTGCTCTCTTTCTGCTGCTATGCCTAACTGCAGTCACAAAGGATGATGAAAGGTCAGATACAGTGCAAACGTCTCATTTTTCATCTAGACTTTGAATAGTTTCCAATGTGCTATATGCTACCAGTTTTAGTCCTTCTACCCTGTGTTATATAGGGGCTCTTCAGCCAGGCGTGAGACACCCTAAGATGCTTAAACAGCTTGGGGGGTTGCTGACATTTGATGAACTACTAGAAATCTGTTTTTTTGTCCTCTCCACAGAGATCAGCAGAGCCAATATGGGGCCAAGCAACCAAGCTCAGAGATTTCTTCTCAGACGTTCCTTGTCCTGTGTAACTCCATGCACACCACAGTCTTAAATCCACAGGTAAACCCTTACCTCTACACCAGAAAAAGTCCTCTCACTCATGGAAGAGTGATTAGGGATCACCATCTGTTTAACTAAACTGGAATTTCCCCGAGCCCTCCTTGGACGTTACTTTTAAATAAGGGTGACAGAGGCTCCCAAATTAGAGCATGATCCAAAACCCAGGGTTAAAAGCCTGCAGTGGAAACTTTATGTCAGGTGCATTCTCACACGTCAGGTGACAGACAGTGCCTCTGTCCCCAGGCTGTGACCATCAGCAGAACTGGAGATCACAGATATGCAGTATAGAGAGGACAGGTATCCAGGATAGACAAAAGCACTCTACTTAGGAACACATGCATGTGTAGTGCTAATGCATATTATTCTTTCCAGGAATATGAGTGCATTTGCTCCTAGAAAACTTCACCATAGGCTATCAGGGGTTAAAAAAGCATTTCAAAATCAGCTTCTATTGGACTATTTTGTTTGGCCAATATCTGACATGGGTTGTAGTGAGCACTTTTTGCCACCTGGCCAATTTTTTTTCCTGCCAAGCTATTCACTCAGGCTTGTGGTGTGAAAAATAGATGTTTAATAGTCAATGAAGTACTATAGTGGGTAATAGTTTATAAATTTCCATGACTTATTATGCTCAGCCTAAGTGACTGTTTATTAAGTGTATTTAAAGCCCCCCATCTCATTAACTTAGAGTACTGGTGATTCCCTCCTCCCACCACTGCTGTTTTTAATGGAAAATATTCACCCATGTCTTTTGCCTATGGCATGTGAAACAACTCAGTGCAAAAGAGACTCCCTGGCTAGGAACAGGACATCATCCTTGGCTAGGTACAATGTGTTTATCATTTTTGGAAGTAAAGTGAATCTAAATATGAGATATATATGTTGTGGACCAAAAAACCCTATAAATGTCCTTTGTATAAAATAGAGCTGCCAATATCCTACCCTTTTCTGCTTTGGGTTTACAGTGAATGACACGGTCAGTTTTATCAGTAAAAAAATATGAAACTGGCAACTTAATTATGAAATACTGCTTTTATTTTCTTAATGAAATTCCATAGTACTTCAGGGAAATACTACATACTAAGGTTAAATAAATTCTCTGTTAACAAAAACCAGGCTCAGTCTTAAATTTAGGGATCTACTGTTAGCTGTGCAATGGGAAGGTGAGTTTCTATAGCTGGAAAAGGCTGCTAATTATAAAAGAACATATTTTGTTCCCCTATATTAACCCCTAGAATGAAAAAGGTCATTGGTTGCTCTTGATAAATTCTGTGAAATCTATCAAAGGAATCCCACTGACATCAATGAGATGTGACCTTTTGTCATATATAATATTTTAGTAATGTTACATAAGTAAAACTCCAGATTAATCTCTGAGGTATTTCCATTGAAGCTACCAGGAACATAATGCAGTTAAATTTAGTCCTCTAACACTTGGTTTCATGCTCTTTACACCCATTTCCTGAAAGTCTTTTGGAAGCTGAAGACAAACATAAGATAATGACAGTATGAAAACAGAAAAATTGGTAAGTATTACGATAATGTGAAGAGATGACTTTAATAAAGGTAAAGGAAGTTGTGCATAAAAAGACCTCTGGAAAAGAGCATTGGAGAATATAGTTTTTCCAAACTGGGATGTTAAGCTGACACAGATGTTACAGAGCAGCCCCTTCCATATAATCTCAGATGCCAGGTATGGAAACAACCACAAACATCACCTCAACCTGCAACTGCAACGAGTGGAGCAAGAGCAGGGCCACCTGTGCTGCAGAGAGTGAGCGGTTCTCTTTTGGCCTGCTCCCAGGTACTTCTAAACAGCAGATATAAAAATACGTACCCCCAGTGTTGAAGGAATTAATGTGACATTGCAAAATGAGCTTTGCTATTTGCTGTTTTGTTTGGCCAATAGCTGACACAAGCACATTTTGCCACCTGGCTAATTTTGTGCTGCCAAGTTATTCATTCAGGCCAGTGGTGTGAAAAAGGAGACATTTAATAGTCAACAGAGCACTATATAGGGTAACAGTTTATGATTTTCCATGACTACTTAGATGCTGTTCAAATTATTCTTGATTGAGCAAATTATTCTTTTTTAAATGCATCCCATTCATTTATTTACTAATGATTCTATCCCTTCCCTCCTGTACACCATTTTTTTAAAATGGGAACAATCAGCCATTTCCATGTTTGAGGGGATTTAGCCAAATGAAAACTAAGAGCATATTATAGCTTGGATTACAACTTTGAAAGACCTTTGGCCAAGGCATTAGAGGTAGAGCAAAATTCCTTTCTGAGCTTTCCAGGGAGCCCTGCACAGAGGAGAGATAGGCTGTATAAAAACACTGACATCTTGGTTTAGCAGGTGAAAATTTTAACCCTCCCTCCTGCCAGATAATTTATTTTTTCACCAGGTTGTTTTTTGGTTGGTTGGTTTAAAGCTGAACGGCAGGCTGACAGGCCCTTTCGGAAGGGATGTGTCAGGTTATGTGTTGGAGACCTTCCATGCCAGGGCCGAAGGGGAGGCAGCCCTTCCCCCCAGCGGCCCTCACTCGCAGGGGGGTAAGCTGGGAGGCCGGGGGCTGCCCCACCGACAAGGGCAGCCCCGCAGACGCCGGCAGGGAGGACAGGTCAGGGCCCACGGGGCTAAGCAGGGCTACCCGGGAGCCCCACATGCCAGGTGGGTCCCTGGGGTGAGGCAGGCGGAAAGCGGAGCCGAGGCGAAGGAGGGTGCGGGCCGCAAAGCAGCTCCCAAGGGCGGAAAGGCTGCCAGAGGCCTCCTGGTCGCTCCTTCCTTAGCAGGCTCACCGGTGGCTCGGCTGGGCACTCTGGGGCTGGGTGGCAAGGGGAGGGGGCCGCAGGGCCCTCTGCCTCTTCCCAACCCTGCTTTGGCTGGCCAGGGGAGGTGAAGTGTCCCTGTGTGCCAAAGTCCTGTGCTGCTGGCTTTTGCTGCCTCTCTCCCTCTCTCTTGCACTCTCACTCCCTGTCTCTGTTTTTGTTTTAGTTACCTCGTTGAAAACCCTCAACACTTTGCTGACAGGGAATTCTTGGCAAGGCCAACCAAGATTAATGTTGACATAGCAAACTCTTCCTCAGGATAGTCTACCCATTAATAGCTTAATTACCCTTTGAGGTACTGGTACAGGCACTTACATGCGTGCCAGAGACAGCATTGTTTGGCAGATCTCTTTCACGCTTGTTTGCCTTTTTATGCACCTCCTAATGTGGTAGAAGCACACAGGAAAGGCAATCCATTGCCTTTCATAGCAAACACACTAGCACTGTATGTCAATTGGGTTTCTAGGCTTTTGCTTACCTTTGTTAAACTAAAGGGAGGACGGCAGATCGAGCCATCTTGCTCTACAGATATTAGTTCATTAAGCCATAACGCCAGAAGTTGTCAAAGCAAAATTATGCTCACTTTTGTAAGTTTATCTGATGCCATGTAGTTTACAAAAACACTGGTGTTAATATTCATTGTATAGCTTAATTAGTTTGATACGGCGTAGCAACACAAGTATAGTGAGATGCTTGTTATGTAGGTCTTCGTGTTGTTTCAAAGTCTTTATTATTATGACAGCAAAGTCTTGTTCATTAAAGTTTCACAATCCATTTTCATTAGGATGAAACTGATTCTGTAAATGAACAGTTGCTCTGAAAAATCAAACCCTTGCAGCTATCACAGGGGAGGTACAAAGTCTGTATTAATTATCAGGAATATGGTGTCGATCGAAGATGTTAATTGCCCTGATGGTTAGTTATTTGGGGAATTGCCATGCATTTCATGCAGGGATAATAAAAATGAATTTTTAAACAAAGAGATCTTAAAATAATATATAATCTGTAGAGAATACCAACATCAAAGACTTATCTCAAAGCTTTGAATTTTATCTTTGTGGTCCAAAATGTTAAAGATGAACTGAGCAATATTTCAGCTGGTTCAAGTTTGTGAGAGGAAAACAAAACAAGAGTTAATTAACTGTTATTACAAACCTTTTCAACTTTAATTTGACTTTCAAATATTAGCATTTATCTATGAACTATGCTTCTGGGTTTGACAAATTAGCTTGCACAGAACAAGTTTAATTAGGCTTCATTGTGCTTTTATGTCACTTTGCACAGTTCCAGACAATGAATGGATTAACTTACTAAAAGTCGTATGTTTAAAAGAATTTTCAGAATGCTAAAAAAGGTTGACAAAATTGCAAAGCTTTACCAGCCTAACGCAGAAAAGATGCATCCTGTTTAGCATGGTAACACGCATTCTTTGCAGAGAACAGCTGGTGCTGACATACACAACCCTGCCTGGTTGCTCTCATTACCCACAGGCTATGTAAACCCCGTACCACCCTGAGAAAGTGTTGGGTGTATGTTTACTACCAAAGCCTAGTACCTGTGAAAGACAGGAAGGAGAGAGAGCTACAGGTGCACACCACATGATTAGGCATCCTGGTTCTCCAGCTGGAATAAAATTATCTCGGTGTGAACTTGTGTTTCTGTTTTATTTTTAGATTTTTTTTTTTACCAGTGGCATTGGGGATGCTCTGTATTTATGCCTGAGAGATCAAAAAAAGGAAGAAAAGAAACTATAAGACTCTGAAGCGATAGAGCAAGCTGATTTGACTCAACATAGTCCCAGGTGAGAGTGGTGAATGTTGTAGAAAAGTATAAATAGATCCTAAAGTTTGAGAAACGTGTTGTTGCTCTCCTTCACAAAGGGGTATGTCACTTTAGAACTCACTAAATACAGATCTGGCAATACAGTAGGTCCTATCTGTGTATAGGAGAGCTTGTTTTGTGGCTGGATATTAGACCTTTTCTGGTTCCCCCCTGACTTCTGTTCCTTCTCTCTAGCCACACATGTGCTTCTCTGCCCTGCCAGGAATACTGTAGTGTTAAACCTTTTTTGTCTAGACAAGGTAGCTGGTGCTCAGCAGAGTCAGGAGACCCTGAAGAGACCGAAAAGGTGGTTTAATAGAAATTGTGCTTGATAACAAAGTCATTGCAGTTTATGCTGTGGAGAGAGAGGAAGAGAAATTTTCTAGGGAGCAGAGCAGTGTATCTGACGAAAGAACACATTGGTGATAGCTGCATGTAGGCAGAGGGAAATGCTTTTAGAAACTGAAAATGCTGAAGCAGCAGCAGGTTTATGCATGCTTACCCATTCCAAATCCCATAGCTGTTTCCTGGTGGCCAGTATAATTTAGGTTAATGTCAGGACTGTGCTAACTCATGGTTGGCTGACTGCCTGCAGAGTTGTTCCAAGAGCTGATACTGCACCAGGATTGTCCAGAAAGATCATTTATACTCCAAACATATCCTGTATTCCATGGGCAAGAAAAGCCCATGCCATATATGTTGCTTTAGTGGCTCAATGCCAGTTAAAGATTTTCTCCATGCAGGAGCATTGCCTGGGGGCCTGCTGGTTTCCTGGCTAAACGCTGAATGTGCCCTGCTGTCTTTTGGGTAATAGGGCTGTTGGACACTGTGGGCTAGCTCAGGAAGCACACTATGTTTGATAGACAAGCAGAAAGGTCATGTGTGAGAAAGTGACAAAAAAAGAGGTTAGGAGGATAAGGAAGACAACATAGAGAAGGAGTATGATGGACAGAGCCAAAGGCAACAAGGAAGCTGTTATTAAGCAGCACTGAGAAATAAACAAAACTAGAGACATTGCAGAGGGGAGAAAAAGAATTGACCCAAAAATACATTGCAGTGCATTGATAACAAATGAAACCAAAGAAACAAGCAATAAGCGTCAGGCCGCCACTTAAACCCCACTAGGCAGCAGAGATCAAATATCTCTTAATGATGCCTTTGCTGTAGTGACTATTTTGTAAAGGGTCCTTTAAATCTAGGAGAGAGAGGCAGCTCTAGGCCTATCAGCACACTATAAAGTTGCACCTTTTCCTCCCTTATAGCTGGTAATTGCCAGTGACTCTGTTTTTCTGTACACCCATTATTGGAATTTTCCAGTAACTTTGCACAATTTATACAAATATGTACAACAGAAGTCTAGATGAAACCAAGTGAGGAGGAAATTGGAGGGAATATACAATATGCTTTTATATTTTAAACTCCCATTCCCTGTATCAGGATTTATGAGTGCTCAAGAAGGATGGGCCCACATTAAACACCTTTAACATTATCTTATATTTTCCTAAAATTCTACTAAAAATATATATAAAATCTAAAGGGATATATGTCTAAGAACTGGCTGGAAAATGGAAAAAAATTTTATGGAAAAGTAAAATATTTGCCAATATTTCTGTTTTATAAGTTGAAAACTGAGTAATGTTTGCAAAACACATTCACTGTTTTAGAATAAAGTTTTTTTCTTGTCTCTCTTATTTGTGCTTTTTGGTACTGAATCAGTTAAAATCCATACTGTCTACACACGCTTACTTCCAACTTCCCTCCTGTTTTCACTCTCTTTGCTTCGTCTACATTGGGAAAGTGACAATAAAAAAATTTAAAAAAGGAGTCCCTTCTTTCCTAAGCCCACGAAATAAAAAAGATTTCAGTTCCAGAATACAAATTTACATGAAACTCAACACCTCAATTTGCTAAAGAGCATTTCTCAACAGCTTTGACATGTAAGACTCTCATATGTAGTATCTTGGGTCTGAAAACACATTTTAGTACTCTGTTCATTACATATCCTGATGGATTCCAGTGAGAGATTTCTGAGTAAGAGTAGTGTAAAATACTAAGTAAGGACTTCAGGATTTGGTGTGCTTACATTGAAGTCCCCGGTGTTGGAGAGGTTTATACATTTGTTTTAAATGTGTGCACTGTAAGTATGTCCTTTGAAGTCAGCGGGACAAATCCTCAGTTGATATTGATTGCTATTCCTCCACTGATTTCAGTGAAGTGATAACATTTATCGTAGCTGAAGACCTATCCCGTAGGGACTAAATGCTATTGTAAAGTTGTGTGTTTAGAAGCTTTTTCTGCACTTACACCAATCTGTTTTCTCTCTGTTCCCAGAACTTTCAAGCAGCCTTTTATAGTATTTCATTTCACTGCAGTGATGACAGGAGTTTCATTTCAATGATGGAGGAGAATAATCCTATACTTCCATGGAGCATAAAATGTTATAAACAAAAGGCAAGTGATAAATCAGACCCACATACTATGCTTTGCTTATATGCTTTCAATGTATATAGCTTGCTGCTTTTACTGGTATGGAATTCTTTAAAGTACAGTTTTCACGTGTGAAGAGATTGTACTCCCTTGTGCTATTTTTCACGCTCCTGAATTGTACATGGATTCTGTGAAAATGTGGTCATTGGGTTTTGTTTTTTTCCTGTTGAAAGATGAAATCAAGTAGGATTTCTCATCCATGTTGTCACATCTGAGAAAGGGCTTACAGGACAATTTATAATCTGAATTTTTGCCTGTGCAGACCCTTCTCTTCTTTCAAGTGTTAGGCTGATTTTAGAGTATGCTGATCAGAAGCCACTCTCTGAGACTTCCCTGTGTTTTCTCTTGTAACTTCTTGTATGCTCATGCAATGCCAAGTGGAGCTTGGCTGTGTGTTAGGCCACAACATACAATAGTCAATGTTTTTCATGGCTTATCCTTTTACTTTCTCTAATATTTGTTGTCTGGATTCAGTGCCTATGGTAGCATCAAAATGGATGTTTAGGTTGATTTTCATAGACTTGTACTAGATGCAGAAATACTTTGGGAGGGAAACTAAAAAATCCATATGAAGCTATTTTCCAAATGAGCTCTTTCAGACGATAAGATGGAACGTAAAGGTTGGTACCAGGGAGGGTTATTGAGTTTTTTAAAAAACAGGCATCTGTATTAATAAAGATATAAAAATCTGAATTTAGACTCTTCCACACTGGAAATCCTAACAGAGGAAGTTTGGGGCAACAAGCTTCAGCTGTGTATGAGACAATTGGGAAAAGATAGGATCATCAGACTTAGCCAAATCATTTTGACATGGCAGTCCTTCCATAAGCAGAACACAAATATAAGGTTCAGGCTAAGTCTTTCACTGCTGAATCAGGGAATATAAGTATTTTCACACTTCTTTTCTGGAAAACAGCAAAACGATCTTGGGTAATTAGAAACAGTAGCTGAGTAGACTGTAGGCCAGCAATTCATAAACTCTATAGCTACCTTTTTATCCAAATCATGGTTCCCAGACCCCAGAAGACATGGCCTAAGGCCAAAATCCCTAATCCATCTTTACTCAGGGGAGGAATTACGGTCTCTTGCTGAAGGAATAATGCATGCCTCTTGCTTCTGAGGTAGCAGCAACTGAGTGTGCTTAATTCTTGGGGGGGACCTTCTCTTGTATTGTTTTTCTGGAAATTTCTCCTGTCAGCTTCAAATGCTAAGTCAAGTTGCGTCCAGTTACGTTCAGCCAGAAACCAATCTGTTGGATGAAAATGGTGATGATAAAAGGGGGTAAAATACAGATCCTCAGATTTTAGGGGGAGGAGGATGAATTATTCCGCCATCTTGTGTGAAAATGTAAAGAATGAAAAGATGTATTCTTTGGAGGTATTAATCTTTAAGATATGCATCATTGCAAGAACTTTGGGATGTATTTACTCTATGGAGACAATCTAGCACTAGCAAACTATGCACTTTGCTCACCAGTAACCTATTGTTACTGCAGATTTTGCAGGTAGATTGTCACCCATTTGCTGAGTCGTTTTGTGCAATCTCTAAATCATTGCAGGCCATCTATTTGAAAAGCGTTAGTGGAAGAAGCATAATGTGCTTTCATGGTAATGTAAAATGCATTAGAAATGAATTGCATGATGCTTACCTCTCAAATTACAGAAAAGACAATGACAACCATATGTGCAAATGCAAATTATATATAAAAATATCACAGATGAATCCCTGAGCTGTAACACTTGTTGTTCATTTCTATAAATATTAACATATCAGGATTTATTTTGACATACCACTAAGATAAGTGCTAGAACTGACAATAATAATGTATAATTTATGTCCTTCATATTACCTTAACATCACTGTGCTTACATTATTGCATAAATTAATTTAATGTTTCTGACATGCAGCAGATTATTCAAGCATTTGTTCTTTTGTCTTCTACTGGTTTCTGTTGCTGTTTTCCAAATTACAGAATATTATTATACTCTAATGTTTATTTTATGGTACATACAATTCATAAAGTCACTTTAAAGTTCTGAAAGCTTTTATTTAGCACTCAGATAAACATGTGTTGTTATATGATGTGGAAGGGGCATTAAAGCTTTTGTATATTAAATAACTTTATGCTTGTGGTGCAAATTGACAATAGCTGAGAAATGCAAAGCTCAGGATAAGTTGAATCTGCTGCCTGTACTGTTAGAGTACTTAGGAAATGTATGGTTGGTACTGTGCATGTGTGTAAATCTCTCCCAAGTGCATGTAAAAAGTCCTAGCTTTAGCAAAAGATCTGCTGGAATTTGTCAGTTTGAACCACGATCCTGTCATTACCTGGCCCATATGATAAATTGTATGAAATCAAGTGTGCATTTTCATATGGCCACCAAACGCAAAGTTACGTGCTTATTGCATTCCACTGATTACACTGCAGTTTTGCTTTGCACTTGAGGTGAGACTTTAACATTTTATCTCATACAAAAAAATCCCCACATAAGGCAGAATATCCTCTCTGGACATACAGTATCCTTTCTTTAGATTAGAAATAAATTTCTAAGAATTGACAACTAAACCCCTTCATTTCTTTGCATTTAATAGAAATGAAAACTAGTTCCCTTTGAAAAAAAAAAACCAAACCAATGAACAGCAAACCAGCAGCATCTGTATCATTTCCTCTGTCTCAAATTGTTTCAACAATGCATAATTGGAGGCATTTTAAACACTCAGTAACTGTTAGTTAGTACCAGTTGTGCATCTTCACTGAATATGGAGAAAAGAGAGTGCAATAAACTCAAGCTGTTCACAACTCAGCCCAGGCCAGTAGCCTGGAGAATTCCAGGTGCAGGATTCCGGAGTTGAACCTCTTTGACTCTTGCGGTGTCCCGGGCAAGTATCACCCTTTTCCTGGGGCTAAAGGGAACAGCATCACCTTTGGCTGTAACATCCCCAGGGTATGAAGGACAGAATACACATATCAGGAGTTTTCATGGATAGATTATTTGGACTGCTTCTTTTGGTATTTAAAGTCTTCATGGCTACATAATCACTAGTCATTAGTATTTAAAAAAGAAAAAAAAAAAAAATTCAAGTATGGGGACTGGCTTTGTTCTGACTCCATTTTGCATGTTCTCACAAAAGAAACCCAGTAGAGCAAAGCAGATTTACAATTTAAAGGCCAGATTCACCTGTACAATGTGGTAGTCTTGTGTGCTTGCCCCCAAATCCAAAATCGCTGTAAGCCTCATGTATAACTATTATGGGTTTGTGTGGCGCAGTTTTCTTTGGTAGTGGGGGAGGGGGCTGCAGAGGTGGCTCCTGTAAGAAGCTGCTAGAAGCTCCCCCGGATCCAAAGATTTGGACCCGCCTCTGGTCCAGGCTGAGCCCATCAGTGACGGTGAGAGCGCCTCTGGGAGAACAGATTTAAGAAGGGGAACCGGCAGTGTGGGGGTTGGAACGTGAGAGGAACTGCCGATACTGAGGTCAGTGAAGAAGGAGGGGGAGGAGGGGGCGCCTGAGGAGGCTGATGACCCTGCAGCCCGTGGTGAGACGGCAGGCTGTCCCCCTGCAGCCCATGGAGGTGAATGGTGGAGCGGAGGCCCACACACACTGCAGAACTGCCCGCGGAAAAGATCCACGCCAGGGAAGTTTGGGAAGAACTGAAGCCCACGGAAGGGACCCGCGCCAGGGAAGTTTGTGAGGAACTGCAGCCCACGGAAAGGACCCACGTTGGAGAAGTTGGTGAAGGACTGTCTCCCGTGGGAGGGACCCCACGGTGGAGCAGGGGACGAGTGAGGAATCCTTCCTCTGAGGAGGAAGGAGCGGCAGAGACAGTGTGTGGCGAGCTGACCCAAAAGCCCCCATCCCCTGTTCCCCTGTGCTGCCGGGGGCAGGAGGTGGAGAGAACCAGCAATGGAGCTGAGCCGGGAAGGAGGGAGGGGTGGGGGGGAAGGTGTTCTGNGTGGGGAGTGAGCGAGAGGCTTCTTGGTGCTTTGTTACCGGCTGGCCTGAAACCGAAACCACGACAATAACCAACTAGCTGTTGGTGTGTTTAGCAAATTAGTGAATGTCCTCTAAAATGAATAAAAATTATTCAATACCAATACTAAATAACAAATCATTAGAAGTATCATAGGCTTGCCTCTTCTGCTTGTTTACTGCTTTTGTTTGGATATTAAATAACTGTGGAGCTTCTTTAACAAAATGCTACAGGAGGGCAGAGCTAAGGTCAAGTTTATATGTCAGAAATTTGGGAGAGGCAAATATAAATATATGAATATTGTAATAAACCAAAATCAAACAATACAAATACTGGAAAGACCCACTAAAGATTTGGACACTTGAAAATTCATTGCAGCAACCAATTTGTAGGCACTTGATCGTCAAGGTAGAATCCATAACCCTAAATTACATCTCTGTCTTTTCTGGATAATGACTGAGGAAAGTTATCTCCTCAAAAAGACAGTCTTCAAAATAATTGTCATCTGTGCAGGGAGCTACTAAACTCTGGACCCAAGGAAAGGTGTTTTCTAACATCCTGCAGCTCTCCCAGTATAAGGTCCCAGGAGATGGGTAGAGGCTTCCATCCATCGGGGACCTCCATTGCAGGATGGCACATCCAGCTGCCTTTCAGGATAAGTATAGCTTTACCGAAGGTCTTGCACTCCCAGCATTTCACACGCAGTTGATGTGTAAACACATTGCTCATCTCCTAGGAGATTATCCTAGTCATGATGATAAAAATTGCATGGTCAGGGCAAGCGCTATCCCTTTATCTGTATGCCCCTGTGCCGAAAATGATGCAAGATGCTTTGCATCAGAGCTGAATTCTATGTCTTGTGGTGGGAGGTTTCTGGGGCTTAATTTTCTCTCTTAAGGAATGCTTTTGTATTTTACCTGCAGTGATGTAATTGGGATAGGAGGAAAAAGAAAAGTTTTTCTGAATTGCCTTTTATTAATTAGTAGATAGACACAATCTATTTCCCAAAGAAATCTCACTTAAGACTTTTACTCTTTCTCAGAAAATCTGGTAGCAACTTGTTGCATTTGTTGTTTGAAGACATTAGTAATCAAGGCATTAGTTTGCTGTGCTGAGGGACTATTAACAAAGCAACTCCTTACACATATTTGCAGACTACCTCTGATGCTGCTGAGTACAGAGCCTCTTTGGAGGTGCTGTCTACACCACTCTTGATGGTGGCTGACACAGAACAAAGTGGCCTGTTGGAATTTAATTGCTGCCCATGTATTTGTATATGAAACCGAACCAAAAAGCAGGCATCCTCAAAGGATGCCAGGAATTCTAATTTCACAGTATTCTGATCATTGAAACTTCAACTTAAATGACAGATTTAGACGGTCCAGTTTAAATCCCAAGAAAGAACACAACACTGTTAAAAAGTAGTGCATTTTGTGGTTGTTTAAATCAGCTATATAAAGGAGCATTAAAAACAGTCTTTCAAGGAAAAACATTCAGTATTTTAACAGTCATTGTTTTCCCCCTGCCAAATGTTTGAGATGCTGCCATCTTCTCTGTTAGACAGTCTCCCATTTTCACTGGAGTCTGCTCTTAGCAGTGGTAGAAAAGAGAATAATCCTATTCTTTTGACTTACTTTGATGTAAATTAATCCCTTACTTTATGATTGGTCTTCCTCCCCTTACCAGCAGGCATAGTACCATATTTTGGTTTTTTTTTTACTGTTGGTTAAGGGCAGAGGAGTTATTAAAAAATCAAAACACTGCTCTGCAGACAGTGACGTGGAGCAACATCTTCAGAATTTTACTGATGAAGAGGCACAGGGGAGGCAATTGTATTCTGTAGCATCTAACTGCAAAAGTTGCACTCTGACTAGAGCAGAATAGCTTCTTAAATGTGCAGGGGGAAGCAGTCCTGTCTGATATCTGGTGCGGCAGCAGAAATTGCTTCCCACAGGAAAAGGAGAGATCCCAATTTGAAAGAGAACTACAGGCAGGAGGCAATAATGCTTGAAAAAGACAGAAAAACTGGTAAGGGGGTGTAGGTGATAGTAGATAACACTTTAAAGCACAACTTCAGCAGCATATCAGAAAGGCATTCTGCAGTAGTCCTTTAGGATGAGAAATGAGCAGCTGAGCAAAGACCATAACTGGATGATGGAACTGCAGCTGATGGCAATTATTAGCATAGGTATCAGCTGCAAACCAGAGCTGAGCTCAGAAGCATAAAGGCTTCATGGAGAGTAGAGGGGATGGAGGGAAGATGATGTACCTGAGGCTGTTAGAGAGGAGGGAGGGGAGCAAGTCAACTTTCCTTCTAAGGTTACCTTAGCGTTCTGTGATACTGCTACAGCAAGCAGTCAGGGCAAGAAAGAAAGGTAAGAAAAGGAGTAAATATGTTGAATGTAGCCTTCTGGAAAAAGGATAGAAGAGTGAGATTGCTGGAAGCAGTCAAGAAGAGAACAAAGCAGAAACAAGTAAGACTCTGTAATAGCAAAGCTTCTTCCTAAAAGATTAAAGCTATGATGTGCTCATGCATATGCCTCTGCTTCAATAAATAATTACTTGCTGTGGCAGCAAAAAGAAGTTGTGTGAGGTATGCAAAGGACCATATTAAGAAGGCCCATAATACTAACTATAGGACACTGCAAACAGTCTTGGAGGAGCCAGGTAACTTTGTTTGGTGGGTTTTTTTTTTTTTTTTGTTAGATGGTCATGGTTGCAATCTTGGAGAGACTAATGGGTACATGCATTGGCAAACTACTGTTCGGTTGAGACCAAGCGCTTGCCTACGCTTGAAAGTCAGTGACAGTAGAGCTGTAAAAGTCTGTAACACCAGTGATCCCTAGTCTGGACACAGCTGTACTGGCAAAACTAACTCCCAAGAGAGAAATTAGCTATGCTGGCAAAAGCTCAATTTTGCTGGTAAAACCACATCTATGCTAGGGCCTTTTGCCAGCACAGCTGTGTTGGTTGCAAATTCCACATCCTTGCACCCCTGACTTTCTGCTAGCAAAAGTTTAGTAGAAGATTTGCCTCAGAAAGAAAATAATAAGGAGATTCACTTGTATTTATTCAAAGCTACTTGTTTTAATATAGAAAGTAAGGCAAAATCTCTATAACATTACAGTTTATTCAGTCTCTATTTAGAGCTTTTCTCACTTGCATTTTTAAAATGTTGATTTTTATTTTGTGTTGAGCACTTTAATACCAAATCATCAAAAATGCAATCTGGTAACCTGAGCCACATTACAGTTTCAATACAGCACTGCCTCATTCTGTGCTAAACCACAGTTCTTTGATAAAAAAACATGATAAAGAGCTACATTGTACAAAACACAGTATAGCCAGCTGCAAATATTCCAGGGCTATCCAGTAGTAAATAGCATAAAGTACGGAATGTGTGGAGGCTAATGCTCTCATTCATTCCAGGATATATATATATTTTTTTTTTAAAGTAAAAATCAGATAAAGAAAGCCATGTAAAATCTGCCTATCATCAGCTGAAAGCATCAAGAAAACGGAGCGATTTTATTGCTTTTCTGCCAAATGAGAACACAGTGCAAATATAGATGTACTTTCAGAGGACTAAACTAGATTTAAGAGTGAATTAAAGCTCTAGATTCTTTCTCCTCTGTGCTCTGAAAAATGGGGTTGGACCTTGGTTTTGTGGGTCAAATCTACTGATTTTACCACTTTGAGAGAGTATGACCCCTTCTAAGTTTTCTTAGTGTCACTGAAATATGTAACAAATCTTCAGAAAATGTGTATGTGTAAAGGAACGAGTAGATGAAGGCTCTTTCCAAGCGGCTTGTGTAATGAATGAGGTTTATGTATGGGACCTGTATGCCCAGCTTGTTTGTTGGTGAATCTGATGCAGATTCTCTTTCCAAATGGGAACAAAAAACCAGTGGAGTGGCTTTGAAAGTATACAGACATGCACAAGTGCAACCAGAACAGAACACTTCTGATCTCTAATGTTGCTGAGCTACATGAATACTAACAGCAAAATGAAAGGTAAAAGCAAGTAATTCCATGAGCAGAGGAACCACTGTGGGCTGGTTTTTGATGGAACTGCATATAATGCTTGATAGTGAAATCTGACATTTTCCCTCAGCTTGAAGGGATCTCCTGTCTTATCCTAGGGTTATCATCCTGGTTTTCAAAAGCAGAAAATTATTTTGGTTTCCTCAGGGTAATCTTTTCTGGGGACCAGTAAGTGCACAAGCCCAGCTTGTAGCTTCTCCTTCTATTGACAGCCTGTTTTCACTCAATGTAGTATCTTTGATACTAGTTCTACTTGCAAATGTGCTGATACTGGAAGCTTTGAGGAAAAACAGATAAACAAATGTGATTGCATGAGCCTTGTTTCCTGAGGAAACCAGGTTTAAAAACCCATTTGCACATCTATATATAAAGAAGAATGCTTTGGGTGACCCTTTCTTAAAAAAGATTGCTCAATAGATAGAATATCCTTTTCCAAAATGCTACCCAAGTCTAACAACAGTTGTAGGAAAACTCTCTCTTGCCAGGCATATCCCGAAGTAGTGCCAGAGGCTTGCTGGCTTTGAGACATGTTAGGAGTTATTCATAACTCAGTGTGGGTACCTACTAGCACTGGAATGTGCAAAGTGATTTTTTTCAAAACCCACACAGAATCTTCAGAAGATGGTCATATTTGATGTAGGCTTTTTCATGCTATAGAGACTGTGCATAAGAAATCATAGCATGCATAAATAGTGCCAAGACTTGAAATTCCAGCCTTTTCCCAAGGAGACAGTTCCCACTGTTTTTTTTTTTTTTTTTTTTTTTTTTTGTTCTTC
>VYZV01005472.1:6124-22188 GCA_013401275.1 Pandion haliaetus | reverse complement strand
CTGTGTGTAAGAGAAAATTATAGTAGTTGGGAATAAAAAAAATTATTAGGATATAAGGATTAGGACAGTCCTACAATGTTTTATTTCACATTTCTGTTTATATTAACTTTTAATAAAGGTGCTGAAAGTTTGTTTATAAAACCGTATCTTTGGAGGGGGAAATGAACATTCACAACTCATTTGCTCTTGAACACCTTTTGTTAATGTATGAAATGCAGCATGTGGCCTTGCAACTGAATAAGCTAAAATTAAAAATGGTTTAACTTATGTGGGTTCATAGAGCTTGTGAGTTACACGGAACAAAACAGTAATTCTTCTGACAAATTTTAGATGATGCTGTTTTCTTTGCCAGATAATGGTTACTTAAAAAAAAAAGAAAAACACCAACACACCCCCCAACGTAAAAAAAAAAAACCTCTTAACAATAAAAATCCCCCCAAACCCTACCCCACAGTCCTTCTTTCCTTCTAATATAAAAGTAAAATTAACCTAAACATAGCCTAACAAATTAGTTGAATAATTTCAAATTCACAAGAATAACTTTGGAGGGTTGGTGTAAATAACCAACAACAGCCTAACAACATGAATCCTTTGTGATTCAGAATTCTTACCATATTAATTTTCCCCTCAGTGAATGGGAGTAAGACCCACCTGTCTCTAAGATGATGCTCTGAGTGACATTTTGAGGCTAAAAGCCTCTAAAATATTTGTAATAATTTAGATAGTGATTACCCTGTCTAGACCTTTTACTCTTTGCTAGACTTTCATTTAAATGTTGGACCTTTTTTCAGACCATAAATCAATGGCAAATGTGCACATTTGGACTCTCTGAAGTTTTACTTTGAGAATGTTTTCTTAAAGCATTCCAAAACACTGAAATCCTAGAATGGCAAGGAAAAAAGAAAATCAAGTCAAAGGTAAAAGCAAAAATTATTTATGGAGCTTTTTGTCTCTAATTCTAAAACCGAGAGTACTAATAGCAGCAGTGATGAGCTTAGCTGATTCTTGTGGCTAATGCTTTTCATGAAGTCAAATTTGATTGACATTTCATCATAAATTTCTATTCCTTGTAACAAATATTTCTTTTCCTCTATTTGTAAGTGCCTTTTTAAGATGCTTCCTTTAAAACAATGTAACAGTCATTTGCAGCTTTTATGGCATCTAAATGTATGCCGTTATGCTGGCTTGGTTCTACTGACATTTTAACATTGTTAATAATCACTGGCCATTTGTGTGTGCTGTGTAAAGGCATAATGTGCTTTTATATAAAAACACTGTTATGAGGGCTCATTATCTTGTGAGGCAGCAGTTATAATGAAAATTAAACAATTNATTCCTTCATGCAGACACGAGAACTATGCATGGTACGCTTTCCAGTGCTCTGCTAAAACTGATCAGGAAATGCTTGTTACACAGGCAAGATCCTAGCAGGGCATGAAATAGGTGTGAACCTTTGAAACTAGTCTCCATGGTATTGATAGTTAAATGGAGTTTACAAATGACCTTTTACTTACAGGTAGCCACAGAAGTACTAGATGTGCAATCTATAAGCTACTCCGGCTGTTTTACTCAAAACACTGGCTATATACAATTGTGTGATTAAAAATTACCGAAGTAGTTGCACTTCTTAAGCTAAGAAAAGGTTGAGAATGCAAATATGGGCTATTCAGTTTTTTGTTTATAGACTGCAAGGTTTTACCAAACACTTTACACAACAGACATAATTTTTTTTACAACTTCTGCAGTGTTTCTATGTAAAATTATTTGAACAGTAACTACTTTATTATTAAAGTAAATGAATGATGAGAAAGCCGGGTAGGCTTCTCCATCGTGTCTGCATTTTAGCACAGTTACGCTAGCTGAGGATCTGGCCATTTGAAATGCACTTTTAAAATGACTGTTGCTGAGCTCCCTTTCAAAGCTGAGCTAACCAGTGCAGTTTGTATAATTTCTGACATGCTTTCCTTCTGTTAGGGTACCAGATTTGTCCTTGTAGGAGTGTATTCAACTGCTCCTCTGTCTTTTATTTTAATGCAGTACTTAGACACAGATTGTTCCAGTACTGCAGTAGTTAGGGAAACCAAATTTCCTTTTTTTTTTTTGCACATGTTTAATTTTGAAAGCTACCAAGGCATGAAACAATAATTCAGAGAGGCTCCATTTCAAATTACCTTTCTTCATTAAAAAATAAAATAACCAGGAGGTCTAGCACATTATGTCACTAAGTCACACAGTAAGAGGGACCATCAAAGAATGGTGGGAATTATCACAGCAGCTTGCTCCTTGTTAGAAGCATTTACCTCATGACCCTTTCATTTGCCTACTGCCACTTTAGTTTAAGAGTGACAACACTGTATAGCACTCTGCACTTCCCGCCTTCCCGCCCCTTTCCCTTAGCACCAGATGCCTTTGTAAAGCAGGCTGGTGAAGCAGTGAACAAAACCTTGTGGGATAAGTCTGACACT
Source organism: Pandion haliaetus (assembly GCA_013401275.1). Taxonomy (NCBI): domain Eukaryota; kingdom Metazoa; phylum Chordata; class Aves; order Accipitriformes; family Pandionidae; genus Pandion; species Pandion haliaetus. The sequence goes on along the minus strand of VYZV01005472.1, from coordinate 19,723 downwards.
GGAAGTTAATGATTATCAGTTGAAACAAAACACTTGTTTACATGTTGTAGTCATTAGAGGTTCCAGTCAGTCATACCTCGGCTGGGATTCCTGCCAAATGTTTTGAGGGTTCTTTCACAAGCTGTGCAGTTTTGTAAATACAAAAGCACTCTTATTAAGCCTTTTTAGTATTAGACTCTGCAATTAAGATTACAGATAATTAGATTCATTTATTTGGAGTAGAATGGTCCAAGACACACACACAACTTTCTTAGCCACAGGATACCATTGGATCTCTTATTTGGGTGTTCCATTACACATCAATGACTAAGGGAAACTCTTTCGTATTGTGCACATTTTTTCTTTATTAAAAATTGCACTCAAAACTTTGGGCGGTATGGATTTTTCCTCACCTTACTGTCAGCACCTCTATTGCAGCCATAAAACTTTCTTTTTTGATTAGCATGTCTCAATTTGCTGGAAACGCTTTGCTTACATCTCTCTTAGTATTGCCGGCTTTTCATTTCAGCCTTATTACAACTAGGATTAAGGAGGTGATTTGACTATGAAGGAATTTAGGAAAATTTCCAGTAAGCTAAAGATGATTTTAAGTTAACTGCAGGATAACAGACTTGTAGAAATAAATGTTTCTTTTAACACCTGTGAATTAGTCCATACCTGAATAAATAAATGATTCCTTTGGTATTTGAAGTTGGTATAAAACAGCTCAAATACCACCGTTTTCTTGTAAACACTTTAATCATGCAAAGATGCATCTAATACAAATAATCATGTGAGCCAGTGAACCTGTTTCACGTACTCATCTGCTTTGACAGAATTCTCTGCATTGAGCATGATGGTAAATTATTTAAGGTTTGGGAGGCCATTTTTTGTAACTGTGAATTGTAAGACAACTGAATCGTCTATACATATTTTATCTCTATTTTTTTCTTTGCCAAAGAAGATATCAGTTTTAGTTGCTCCAATGCAGGACTTCTCGCTTTGACATTTCCCGGTTGTCTGTAGTGCTAGGCAATAATTAAATATCAGGTGCATAAGCTGCTCTTTAATTTGACATGTGTGCTCCAGGCAATAAACACATGCAGTGCAACGTGGGAGTGTAATTGCTAAGGAATAAAATCTTGTACCAAGTGAGATCATTGTATCAGGTACTGTGTGACAGCTCATTTGATCATTATGCCCAGGCTAAAGAGGTTGCCTAATTAGTTTCCATTAAAACTCACCCTTTAATCAGGAATTATTCTTGCATAAAGAATGTCACTTGGTCCAGATGAATGAACAATGGTTCCCCCTTGAGATTCAACTATCTGTTACACTTGGGATGCCATATGTCTTTTCAAACAATTCAGCTACAACAGTACTCTGTGAATTTGGATCTCATAGCACTATGCAGTATTTGCATTTTCTTGATACCATGTAGCATTCGATAGAAGGATCACAATGCTATCCGTATATACTTCATCAAGCCAGAGAAGCTGTGTTCAAGTAGCAGGAAGTGTGTTGTAAATGTGCAAATGACTAATGGGCCTCTCAACTGATGTGTTTTAGTTGTATATATTTCATAAGTGACATACATAGCATATATGCTATTACCTGGAGCTAGACTTTGGTCTCTCACCTAGAAACATCAAGGTTCATCTAAATTTGATATTTTGAAGGGAAATAACTTTCTGGCTTTTTTTTTTCCTTGTGACAATAGCTTTGTCAGCTGAAGCTGATCATAGAAGTAGCTGTGATTTTTATTATCCTCCCACCCCCCCTCATCCCCAAATCTTGCAGCTTAAATGTCTTCCCCCCCACTCCCACAAGATGCATGAGGCTCAGCAGGTTACTGTGTTCATGCCCATAGCAGATGTGGAGTTCAGTTGTTGGGTATGTTTCAATCTGAGCCATGGCTACACTTCTGCAAGTTCCTGGTTGTCCAGCTGAGTTGGCTCATCTGCCACAGGGCAACTGCAGTGGCTTGTCTGAGCTGACCAGAGACTGCTCTCCAGGAGAGGCTTTTTCCTCTGGCAGTACAGGCTGCTGTAGTCCAGGTGGAGGGGAAGGCTTTCAAGTCAAAGCTGAGCACTTGTAGTCAGTGGCCTCAGTCAACTCCCTTAATATATCTGCTTCCACAGATGTGAACTGGTTTTGTAATGTTTGCAAAATGCCATGGGCTGGACTGGCAGTTTGAAATCACGTGTAGGCAGGGCTGCTAGGTTCTGCTGCTTTCCCCAGAGACATCTTGGTAGTAAGCTGTGAGCTAAGTTTCCCTTCTGTTGTGGAGGGGTGATCCTACAACACTTCAATGTCTGCACTGACTTCCTCTGCCAATGTGATGTCCATCCTTCTTTTACTTAAATGGTTTATGGGGCACCCAGAAAACAGGTCTCAAAAATACTTCCCCAATCTTTTTGCATCTCAGACTGCTGCAGACCCCTGTTGCATTTGGAGGAATGAAAAAATGTTTTGCAGGCTTTGCATACCTGGAGGCAAATGCCTTTTACAGAAACAATTGCAATCTAAGGTTGTGTGAAAGATTGCCACAAACATAAAGCCTCGTGGCATGGAACAGATATCATGCAGGGTGCCTGCTCCAAGTTCATTCTTGGTAAGTCTGAATGCTCTAACCTTCATACTTAAACCTAAGTTGTATGAACTTTTACACTGCAAGAGTATTCAAGGCAATGGAAGGACATGCATGCAAGGTGAAATTCAAATCCTTAATGTTTCTTGTTGTTATTGCTCTAAATGCCTCCATTCTCCATACCCAATAGATGATGTGTCATACCTAGAGTGACTGAAGCAGACAGGAAAAGTGGCTCAAGCACATGATTAACATCTAGAATCTGAGGAGAAGAGAAACGATTTGATGATCTAATGTGACTCCCTGAATAGCAGAGGCTTTTAATTTACTTCTTCTCATACCTTGAGCTATGTGTTTAGGAAATAAGTATTCTGTGTTGTCTGAGAGCTTTCCACCTTTACCTAGTACTTTTTTTTTTGTGGCTGTGGTCAATCTCCGGTACATCAGATGAAGTTGGAGAAAAAGGAGCAAATGTTTTTGTGACCACAGAAACTGAATTCTGATTTCGTCTGGCTTCCTGTGGTTAATCCATACTATTTTGGCATTCTTGCATGTATTTTACGCCCCCTTCTAATAACTCCAGCAAACATATCCTTAATTCTTTTTCATGTTCTCAGTGCCACTCCTAGTTTCTTTCCATGTCCCCTACTTGTATTTGCCCAGGCTTCTGGAGAAATATGATGTGGCTGATCCAGAGTTGCAGACATCAACTGGTGTCAGTTGTTGTCTCTTGACTATTAGTCAAAAGGATTTGTTGCATTGTAGTTACTTCAGACCCAACAAATGCCTAAAGGGACTCCATGACGATGATTTATGCAAATATTTTAGTGAAGCTCCTAGATGGTATCCAGACTACTCTGGTGGTATGCAGTGATAAAGATCAATTATTGCCAGAATGATGTAAGTTATCTGGCTATATTATCTTTATTTTTAAGGAGGTTATTGATAGCTCAAAAGCAAGGAGATATGTCTAGCAATCATGAATGAAGTGCTTTCTTCTATTCTGCAGGCCTCCCTCTTAGAAGCCTGTGCATTGAAAAACATACAAAATCTTTGTAGATGATTGATCTCAGAGCAATCCTTTGCCAATAAAGAGTAACATAACTTTCAAATGAAAAAAAAAAGTGGAAGTTTAATGGTGTTAATAGGGGGAAATATGAATGCTGAATTAATAATGGGTAAATTTAATAGCAGCAGTAGTGGTAGTATTTGGTTCAAAGGGCAACATGCTCAAGAGGGGAGTTTCATTTTGTCTTGATCAGGTTAACCTCTTTAACCAGTCAGGTTTTGTGCTAAGCATCATGTTTTATATTCTTGAGTTTTTTGATGTAATCACTGCGTTTTCCCTACCCAACTAAGCTTTTTGATTATAACAATGAATTCTACAGGTTATTTATAATTTCTGGGGTTTTTTTTAAAAAAAAAAGAGCAATTTATTTATCACTTTAAAAAGAGTGTTTTTGCAATCTTACTGAAATTTCCCTTATACTCACATAGTGGTAGGGGACATGGGAACATCTGAATTCCTTCATACCATGCGTTCGATGCACTAGCTCTAGCATGTTCTCTTCCTCCTCCTCCTGCGTTTCCTCTGCAATAAAAAATTCCAAGTGTATCAAGCTTTCCTTCTGTGGATGTATTTCTCTCTGGCTGCAGTCATGACTGTTGCCTGGTTTTGAATCCTGTCAGCTGCCCACTTCTTTCTCTGTGTTCTTTTCAAGGTAGGATAGACAGAAAATAATTATTCTGTAGGAGGGTATCCCATTGGTTTATAATATTGAGTATATTATTTAATTTTTTAACTTTCTGAAGATAACAAGATACTTCTATTTAAAATGCAACGCCATAAATAAATCTCAGTTCATTCTAGATTTGATCCAGCTTTACTGAAAGGTTCATGAACTTAGCAAACTTGGCTCAAATATTGATGAAAAGCTGTGCTGAGATGCATCACATTTTGATTAAAATCTTGCTGTAACCCTACTATAACTATTAAGCATATCTAATCTTCAGTAGCAAGCTTAAACTAAAAATGACATAAGAAAAATACTTCTGCTATAAACAAATATAGGGGCTAAAAACAGTTTTGGGTGAGCATTCAGGGCTACTTTTACTTTCTCCAAACCTGTTTGCCAAGATCTGAATTTTATATCTTTTCCACAAAACACATTTTTCCGTTACAAATACATATGTTTATCTTTGTATTATAAAGTGGGAACTATTTTTATTACTCCTGTTATTAATCCAAGTAATCTTTTGTGTTTCTATAAGAAATTCACTAGAGTGGAATCAAAACATTGTTCAGTATAGAATTAACCTTTCCCATATGCAAAAAGCAAACTAAACTGCATTCAATGTAAATAGAGTAAGAACCATCAGCATTACTCTATGTAATATCCTGATACTTTACAATCCTTTTGGACCTGAACATATCAACCATACTTCAGAAGCCTTCATAAACTTGTATAAATGTTTTCTTTTGCAATGATTTTTCAAAGTTTCCAGTAACAATCATTTATTGGCCTCTTGTGAGTTGTACTGCATGGATTGAATATTATCAAGGAAAATAAACTGGTTTTGTTTTATTTCTCTGAAGTGCTTTCTAAAAGAATTCTATTCAAAATGTACATGTTGGATCATATTCTGCCCCTAGCTATGGTATCTGATAAAATGCCATTGACTTTATTACAGTCCACTTTGACTCTGGCATATTTCCATGTACTCCAGGCTGCCAGTATAACTGAGGAGGGAAAACTTGACCTGGGGTATGTTTTGCTTCAGAAAGAACTGCATTATTTATCCTCAGTGAGGGAAGTACAGTAATTCACACATTATACACACTGAGACAGAACTAGTCCTCGAGTCTTGTTGTAAAGATTCCCCCTTACAGAGCTCCCCAATACCTTACTTCCCGGAATAATCAGCTGCAAACACTCACACATGGGGAACCATGCTCAGCTTCAGCTTGTGTCTTCTTAGGAGCATGAAACAAAAATTGAATTTAGAAACCGTGCAGGTCAGGGGCCAGGGTGAGTTCAGCTGTGAGAAGGAGAGGGACTGGGAAAGAGCAAGGGCGCTGCAGTGTTGGACTTGCTGCTCCTGCTAGGCTGGGAAGGATGAGGGCAGCAAATGCTCTTGCTGCAGTGAGGAGAACCCTGTGCCCTAATCCACCCCAGTATCCCTGCTGGGGACAGTGATTGCTGCTGTCACCAGCTTGACTTACTGGGGCTCGTGTAGAACTGAAATAGGTTCAGGGACAACAGCCATCTTTGATGTGCAAGCTGATTGCCAGCCTAGGAAATGGCCAGAACACTTTATGCCTAGATCTGGCAATAATTGCCCTCCANGGGGGGGGGGATGGTGTGTGTGAAATGTGAGTCTAGATAGGTTTCTCCATAACTTCCACGTGTAGCCTGGAAGGCCTAGGTCTAATCTACATGAGAATAAGGATATCAAGATGTTTTGCAAAAATGTGAAATGGCATGTCATTTGCTGCAGACTATCCCTCTGTGTGGCTACTCTATCATGAAACAAAAGCCATTTTGCTTTGAAATAACTACTGTGAGAAAGATAATTTATTTCAACTGGAACGTATTCTGGAAATTTATCTGTGTATTGAGTTAATGTTTTCCAGCCTTTCTCTCCAACCATGAAGCTAGCAATTTTGTCTTTTTATTACTTTTGAAATTAATGCTGCTTTCAAAACATGTCATTCTGGAAAAAATACGAAATACACTGAAATTCAAGATAACTGTGTTAGAATTGCAACCAGTGCTTGTTTATTGAAATATACAAAATTTACAGCAGGAAGGATCTACACATCATCCTTAAACATCAGATAAGTGTAACTAGAAGTATAATGAAAAATCTCATTTTAACAAGATTATGATGTATTCATCTTTGAATTTGCTCTAAAAGTATAGAAATTTTATATGTGCTATGCCTTCATTTTTCAGATGTTGTTCTCTAACTTTTTAAAAGGCCAACTTTCATGGGAGCTTTCATCTTAAGTTCAAAAAACAGTATGCCTTTACAGCTGACTTCATTTTGAAAGCTTTTACTGTTCATTCTTTCACATAGAACATTGAACACGTAATATTCATAGCCCTCATGATAATAGGTTTGTTGGGACAGGGAAGGCATCTTTCTTTCTTGTTCCATTTGAGTTAATAAATCTGGCTTAGCCACTTGAGAAATAAAGTTGGCATCTACAACCTCTTGTTTAAAAGATGTCTAGATCCTATCCTCTGTGGTCTGTCAAGAGTGGTTATGAAAGGGTCTCTTTTGAGCTTTGAAGAAAAAGTATTTTTATTCATGACTTAAACTTAGTTTAAAACCAAGTGTCATTTCTTACTTCTATTTTTTGTGTTTTGCTAAAACAGGGTAGATGTACATGTTAAGTTGGATTGAGAAGTGAAGCAGAAGCACACAGATTTCACAAAGGGGACTTGGAAGATCTCTAATGCTTTTCCTTACATGGAAAAAAAAAGGCGCTAGTGTGGGTCTTAGAAAGTGGAGTATAAGCTTTCAATGGCAAATGACTGGAAACATATTTTTCAGTTGGCTCAAACCACTGCAATAACTAATATCGGTAGGGAATAAAAGAAGGATCAATATGTGCAAGTGCTCTGGTTATTTAAGCATTTACTAAAGTGGTATGATTCACTTAAGTCACAAGAAGACACCGCCGTTATATTACCTGGAAAAAGATAAGAATTATATATGTATTTATACATTATTAAAGAAAAAAACAAAAATTCATACACATCGCAATTTTAACATTTACTATGTTGGCAAATTTTAAGAACTTGACATGCATACAATTTCCACGTTATACGTATGGACTGCTTGGCCGGAAAGTTGAACCAAGAATAGTATCTAGGCTGACTACAGTCACAGTACAAGAAGCACAAGTACCACAGTACAAGTGTGGGTAGCAAAATGGTCCTGCTGCCCCTCCACCACTGGTGCACAGCCCCAGAAGGCTCAGGCTCGCTGATGTTGCTGGAGAAGTTAAGAACACAATGTGCTCTGTGGTTATTGCTGGCAGGTGGCAGCTGGAACTGCTACTGGCAGTGGATCTGGCATGAGGAAAGGCTCTTCCCTGGGACCTTCCAGTCTTCTGGCCTCTTGTCCCTGCTCCCCCTCCTCCTTGGCAGGAGTAGGTTGGTCCCTTCTCCTCAGGATGGCAAATCTCTTTCTGCCTACCTACTTGAAACTGTTCTGAAATATATATGGACTGTAATGTTTTAACTGTTTATTATGTTTTATTGAGATTTGGACTGACTAGGTGAGCTCTAAGGTGGGTGGGAAACTGGCTGCACCAACATGCTGAAAGGATTACTAGTTCAGGGTCCAACTGGAGGCTGGTTACTGTGGCATTGCTCAAGAGTCAATAGCAGGGCCAATGCACTTTAATGTCTTTTTTACCAAGTTGGGCATGGAATGGAGTGTACCCTCAGCAAGTTTGTAGATGACACTATGCTGAGGGGCAAGTCCAGTAATCCGGAGCAACCTTGGCATGCTGGAGGAATGGGATAACAGGAATCTCCTGAAGTTTATCAGAGCCAAATGCAAAGCCCTGCGCCTGGGGTGGCAGACTGGGAAGGATGCACTTCTTTGGAAAAGCACACGGTGCCTTGGCTGATAACAAGTCAAACCTGAGTCAGTTGTGTGTACTTATGCCAAGAAAGGTCAGCAACCTACTGCTGTATCAGCAAGAGAGCAGCCAGCAGGCTGAGGGAGGTGTTTCCCCTCTCTTTGTTGAAAGGGAGATGGCATCTTAAGTGCTGTCTCAAGCTTGGGGCCTGCCAGTAGACATTAGTGAAGAGGCGCATGTCTAGCAGAGGCCTACCAAGATCACTGAGAAGGCTGAAGCACCTGATGTACAAGGAGCGTCTTGGGAGTTTGTTCAGTCTGAAGAAGAGAAGATGAATCATACTGCTGCCTTCAACTGCTTAATAAATTATAAAGACAATGGAGTCAGACTCTTCCTTAGATGTGCCCAGCAAAAGAAAAAGGGGCAATGGACACATGTTACAACATACAACATCCTGTTTTGCTATTAGGGAAATTTCACACTGAAGGTGCTCAAACATTGGCACAAGAGCCCAGAGGGACTGTGAAATCTCCATCTGGAGGTAATCAAAACACAACTGAACAAGGCCCTGAGAAACCCCATGTAACTTTTGAAGTTGTCTCTAACCTTGTCTGTGGCCCTGCATTTAGTGGGGTGTTTGGACCAAATGACCTCCAGAGGGCTCTTCCAACTTAAATTATTGCATGCTTCTATTGTATATCCATTTTCATATTACAGTATGATTCCCTGCTAATAGCAGTCTCTACAAACAGAGAATGTTACAGTAAGTTGTAAGTTTTAAAATGCAGATCTGATATGTAAAATAATGCATAAATTTTCAGATTAATGCAAGACACACAGTATAAAAGGCCCCTGCTGGATTAATTTTTGCTATAGAATATTTGTTTTGAGCAGTTTGAACTATTTTCTCAGCTATCCTGTTGCAGGAAAATCCTTTTCTTGCACCATTTTTTCTGTGGTGTAATTAACTGTTTACTGGATGCTATAGTCACTATAATATTCTCATCCCAGGCACCTATCAGTGAATCCTTGTTCTTACTTGGATTCTTCTTATTGCCTGAATTCTCTGGTCCTGATTAGTCTTGTCCAATGACCAGACCCTAATCCTCTTCTGAAAAACCATGCTGAATCATTTCTTTTCCTTCCTTTCCTGTGTGAAACTGCTCATTTCCCTTCAATTTTTGTCATATGAAACTTTTATAAATCGTCTTTTCTCATCTCTCTGCTTACCTTGTAGTTGGCTGCTTTGCACGTTGCTCCAGAGTTTTGCTCTTGTAGGCAAAACTGGGTGAATGGATGTACTGAGCCTTAGCTTCCAGTTGCTCCTGCCTCAACAGCTCCCTACTTCTGTTTGCTAATTGACCCTGTCTCTCGCCTGGTGAGTATGCAAAAGTGAATGCTATGAAGACATTTGTGATACTGCATAACATTAACATAATAACATTGATAGTTTCATTAATGGGTGGGCAAGGGGGGAGCATCCCAAACTGTTGAATCTCAATGCAATCTGCAGTATTTTTGGGCAGAACTTTAGGAGCAAATTTTCTTGGCTACCTCAATTAAAGCATTCAGAATTGAAGTACTTCCTCTTGATTGCTATAAATGCAGAAACTTTCCTAGCTTAGGCTTTTGGCTGATGTCATCTGAGATTGTCCAGTATCTGTTATAAACCCATTATAATGAGACATCCACCCAAGTGTCTGTGAAAAAAACCAGAACCATGTGGTTCTGCTCAGGATAGCAGCACTTTTTTAAGAAAACTGCAAATTGAAGGGAAATATTTGTTGTTGTGAATTCCTTTGAGTACAGCAGTGTTTTAAGAACATGTCCCTGAGAGAGAAACAGAGAGACCATTTAAGGATGAACGCGTGAGCTAGGAAGTAGACATCACATGAGATGCTTTTATTCAGACTTGGTTTGGAGAGCTCAGGAGATGCATGAAAAGAGATGAAGAATTCATTGGTACTTTGCAACAATATAGTTTATCTAGAACTTTAATGGGTTGTTATAACTATTACAATGATAACCATAGTTACAACTTTTTTCTACTTATCTATGTGCTGACTTTCCCTAAAGGTGGCCTAAGGGGATAGATGTCCATTTTGTGGCTGTAATGTATACTATTAGGATGCTTGTTCGATCATGGTTGTGCTATGTTCCTTTGGGAAGAGTGGTTCGTGCTAGCAATGGGTGACCCAGGGAACAGAGCCTGTGAGGGCAGGGGCTGTTGGGCGGTGTGGCGTGGCGTAGCTGGCTGGCAGGCAAGCAGCATGGAGCCATGCTGTGCTCCTCTGTTGGAAGGTTATGGTGAGCTGCAGAGCCCTGGGGAGCCATAGGAATCTTCCTGGAGCCCAAGATAAACAGGGTTTGCTGCTATTGAGAAACCAAGCTGGAAGTGGGGGTGTATTGACAGAGGAAGAGTATTTTGTAAAAACTCTTCCTTTTTGTGGCCTACTTGCTATGAATTTGCTCGGGCTTTGCCTTTTTTGCAATGGAGAGGAGTATCAGTAATGCAGGCAAAAACACCCAGCTTGGGCTAGAGACGAGTTGTCAACATGTGTGCCTGTACCAGGTTGTTCCCTCAGACCACCCAGCTTATCTGAGGTGGGTCTCGCAGGAGATGAACTTTTTCAGACGAAAAAGCAGCTGGCTGCTCAGAGAAGTATAGACTGCTGTCTGAAATGAGAATACCACCTGGAGCTGGGCACAAAATGAAACATTGCAGAGATTACTTAGAGACTAATCTGGAGTGTTACATTCAGTCCATTCCCGAGACTGCATTTGGGCCAGATTTCATGCCTTTATGATCTGAAGCAGCCTTAGCTTGCAAAGCTGAGAAGAGTTACAGAACAGGGAGTTTCATTTTCTCTCGCAACTACCTGTATTTCTCCCACAATGTAACTTCTTGTGGTTGCTGTATGCATGCTTCTGACAATGCTACCGATTTCCATCGTTGTAAGGCATGCAGCTAGCTTGTGAAGCTACAACGCTGGTATAAGCATTAGGTCACATCTGGGGAATATTGCACAATTCTTCTGCTTCCAAGTCAAAGACTTATTCAGCAGAAGGCCCTGTTGACTTGTTGGAGAATGTAATTTTGCAAGGACAAATCCCTGGGGCTTAGAAAGTTTGTCAGCCCAACTCCAACAGGATATGGCAAGACTAGTTTTGAATTTTTAGAAGAGAAAGAGATTAGATTTGCTGGCTAGAGGACATGAGAGTGAACGAAAAGACAACAAAGGTTGTTATTCTACTTTGCATGGATCTATATATCTATATACATATATATTTGCATGGATCTGTCTTAATTGCATGAGTAATGTGATCCAAATTACTGGTTGATCTTATTTTGGCTAAACTAGTATCTGGTAAATAAATTAATATCAGAGAAAGTTTTGTGCCACCTTTAGTGCTTTCTCCAGCGCTTTATATCTGTCCAAAAGCTATTGTCATTGTTTATAGCCCTAGAATATTAATTAACGTCTCCTGTCAGTGAGTTGTGACTGCCTTTTCTAAAACTATCAAAGGACTGTGACATCTTACATTTTCTGAATGCTTCTATTATTTAAACTGTAAGTAGCAGGGTTCAAATGCTTTTTTTTCTACAGCAACTACTTTCTCAATAATTTCTTCATAAATGTTACCCTGTAACAAAGAGAAAACAGGAGTCTGTGTTTTCTTGTCAAAATAAATCTTACATGAGCCTGTTATTTTTACTGTTGCCTTGGTATCTCAGTATATCCATAGTGCTATTTTGCCTATTTCTTTCAAAAGATAGCTTCACAGATATTTTATTAGTTACCACACACTATGTTTCCCATAATGACCATGGTGAACACAAAGATTCATTTCAGCAGCTTTGTGAGCCTGGAGTCTCCCCCAGGGACTCTACAGGTTTGTTCCTCACTGGAAGGGACCAGCCTGGGGCTTCTAAGTTATGTGTAGTTTGAGGCAATGGAAGTGCAGCTCCAGTGCCCGGCCCATGTGGTGACCAGTATCAGGACTGTGATAATATGCTAGGGTTATGAATAGTCCAAATTAATTCCAGAATGAAGTGAGAAATGCCAAGGCTAGCATCGCCAAACAGTTGGACATTATTATTTTCAGTAGAGAAGAAAGCATTCAGGGAAACCACTCTGTGTTTTTGAGAGGCATGGTGTACTGCAGCTCTGTACAGAAAACTCACAGTTTAGAAAGCTGGTCTAGAAGTTTCAACACAAATAACCTTAGTGGTAAAATAATCTTAGGAAATGGGGATCATTAATTGAAGGAAACAGTTTTCCTGTATATTCTTGATTGTTCACAGAACTTGCTGATGGGTAAAGTTAAGAACTTTTCCGATTTTTGTACTATTATTCTCTCAATTTCCATGTAAAGCTTCATGCTTGGCTGTGCAGTAGAGGTTATGGTTTTTCCCTTAATGGGAAAGGCATAGATAGACCTTGGCCATCCATCCATGTTAGAATCAGGCTTGAATGTAAAGTTTTGTTAATGTTGCATGAGTATTATACTTTAAGCACGTAGGACAAAAACTACTAATATAAAAACTTATATTACTTAGGTGCTAGGGGTATAATAATTTAAGCCATATCCATACAAATTGTAACTTTATAACTTTATCATTACAAGCCAAACCATGTTTTAAAAGTACTGCTACACGAGTTATTTAAATTCAGGTTGATGTACTTTGGTTTCAATCACATAGGCTGGCCAGAAACTTTTATAATTATGTTAGCTAGAATTCAGCTGAAATCAGATTCTCAGAGTAAACCTTGCCTATAGTGGTTCCATTAAGCACTTTCCATTAGCCAGTGCATGAAGAAAAGGGTGCAAATTCCATACTGGATGAGAGTGGACCAAAAAAAGGGTAAAAAAGTGGCTTGGAAATGGCCTAATTGTCATGCAGGCCATAATAAGAAGTGCATTACAGGGGCTTTCAGAAGCTGTTGCGCTTGAAGGCAGACCATTATCCTTGAGATGATTCAGGGCAGCACGTCTTTTCCTTATGTTGGAGCTGTCAGAGGATGAAAGTAGACAATCATGTCCTCTCTCTTCCTTACGTTGTCTGGATGCTAGTAGCGGTGAGCAAGTTGAACTTTCCAAAGCCTTCTCCCATGAACGTGTTCTTCTCATTTGCACCCCCCCATGTATTCTGTCTTTACTTTTTTATCTTGTGTCTTGTCCTGGTTTCAGCTGGGATAGAGTTAATTTTCTTCCTAGTACCTGGTATAGTGCTATGTTTTGGGTTTAGTATGAGAATAATGTTGATAACACACTGATGTTTTCAGTTGTTGCTAAGTAATGTTTAGTCTGAAGTCAAGGATTTTTCAGCTTCTCAAGCCCAGCTAGCAGGAAGGCTGGGAGGGATCACAGCCAGGATAGCTGACCCAAACTGGCCAAAGGGATATTCCATACCATGTGATGTCATGCC
>VYZV01005471.1:0-10112 GCA_013401275.1 Pandion haliaetus | reverse complement strand
AAAAAAAGTGCTAATACACTTCCACTTGAAGTTGTTTTCATTTGAAAGTAAGTTGCCATGCTGACATTTTCCTCTCTTTCCTCCAGCAAAAAAGCTGTGAATAAACGTTTCCTGGAGCAGCTTCATTCAGGAGAGCATTATTTCTTGGCTCAGGAAACTGCCAGTGGACAATGGGAAGGAATGGTGATTCACTACAAGGCTGTGCTGGATAGTGATATGATAGTGAAATGACTTCGTGGCATGGAAACGAAGCTTACTATCATAAAAATCCACTCAGAGACAATCTAGAAGTTAAAACAGTACACCAAGGAGATAGTTCCAGCTCAAGGCATAGTTTACTACTAATAATCCTTAGCTCACCGCTTTGATGAGGACAGATCAAACAACAAGGCTTACAAAATTTTGCAATGCATGGATGACAGGTAGTTTTGCACAGTTTGGACTGCCAAACTACATCAGGACTGTTAGGACTCCTGTCTGCACAGCCCTTCAGGTCTCGCAGTCCATCTGCGTAATATTCCAAGGCTCAAGCATTTACTACACCCCACTACCTTGCCCCTGGTCCAGTCGCCAGACAAAATGGGTAGAGGGAGGATCTAAAGAAGTTGTAGAATGACCAAGAAGTTTTCTGCTGGGAGGTAGAAAAGGAGTTCGCAATGGTTAATGATGAGGTTAATTCGTAACATATAACTGGTGTCTGCCTCAAGTGCCTGAAAAACTTTCTCTATCTGATGCAATACCAGCAAAAACAAGGGAGTGGACTTCTGCTGTGGCTGAGAAGCAAAACTGCTGAGAGAACTTGTTCATACAATGTAATCCCTCCTGCCAGCTGAGCACAGCATCAAGGTAGTCTGCAAGGAAGCCAGAAGTGGAAGGTTTTATGCAGCTATTCCTTTAAAAAACATGTTATGATGCTGCATTAAGCCTATTGGGAAGGATGTTGCCTTTTTATTTGTAACTTCATAGCTACATCATTTACTGTGTATAAATAGCATTAGATGATTAATTTAAGAGATGATAAAGTAGCATAAATGCCAGACGAATAAACTTGCACATACCTTTAAGAAGGGTAGTGGTACAATTGTATTTAAAAATGTTCACTGGCTTTGGAAGCAAACAGAATTGCTTCCAGAAGACATGAGACTTCTTTCAAGTTATCATGAAGGATGAAGGAGATTAAACAGGTAAGTTGTAACAGAGGCAACATTACTATGATCAAAGGGCAAAATAAGCTTGCTTACTGAGATAGTCACACAGTCCTGTGTCTGCATCTTGCTACACGAGTAATGGCTTTTTATATTCTTTAAGAGTAGTAGGGGAAATACTGTAGTCAAAACAACACTGGCTGTATTTTTATTTGAAATGCTCAGCATAAATAGAAACTTACTTGCTTGTGATGCACTTGGTATTTTTACAGGCTTAGAAGAGTAAATAACCTTAACTTGGCACACATGTGCTACAGGTGACCATTGTGGAAGAACTAGCATGCAGTAACTTGTACCTGCTCAAGACAGTGGCTCATGATCTTCTCTGTCATTATCATATATCATATCTTCAGCACCGTCGGAGAAGTGCCAGGACCTGCTTTTTTATATAAGAACAGGGGCAGGAGACTGAAAATGTAGGGACGAAGGCTCAGGGAGTTATAGTCCAGTGTGGAGAGATGGAATACGATGCAGGAGATGGTAGAAGGGTAGACCAGAAAGAAGGAGGTGTAGAAGTGGGAGCACTATAACAAGGTGTAATTTTGAAAGGCCTGTGACAAGTAGGTCCATGCAGTAGTCTAGATCACAGTACTAGCAGACACCTGAAGCCAGCCAACAAGTGAAAGATACTATGATCTCCTAAAAGTGATCTTTTATCTTTTACCCCAGTCTCCCGACAGAATACAAACAGTAGAATGGTAAGGAATTGCATAAAAACAAGAAACAAACCTTGTAACAAGTGACTCTCTCAATACGTGAGAGAGATTTGGGTCTGTGACTTAGCTATGCTATATTCTTTACCTGTCCCATAAGCAGCTGCTGTCTGCTCTAATCCTCCCAGCTTTCAATAGGCTACATTGGTGGGGTTTGCGTTCCAATTTCTTTCTCCATAATCAGGAGGGCTATATTTTTCCTGAAGCTATTGGGTAATCAATTATTAACTCAGTTTGGAGCTGATTCATTGTTTCTATGGCTTCTGCAGAAAAGCAGCTATAGTTTCAAGTATGAGCAATTACACGTTTAGCTAAAGAAGCTTTGATCAAAATTCGTTGTAAAAAAAATCCACCCTGTCCTAAGCAACAACTTCACTACCGTAGCTAGCAGGAAGACTATTCAGACAATTCCTGTTTGGCTTTTCCCCGCTACCTGCATATTTAGGCAGACCGGCTTTGCACAGGAACCTATCCATCCACAGTGCAGCATGTTGGCATGGAAGGCCAGGTGGGATGGGGCTGCAGAGGCATCATGGAGGTGCCACGGTGGCGGGGCTATATGCACGTTGCCTGCCTTGGAGCCCCGCTGCAGCCTTTGCAGACCCCATGGTCTTCTCCTCCATGGCAAGGTACCGTGCAGGCAGGTCTCTGCTCTGCTTGTTGCCATGAGGCAATCGAGTGTTTGAAAGTGGGAGAATCCCACCTCAGACTGCCAGGTCCTTCAGCAACAGGCCCCACTGCTCAGGAAAGGAGCCTGCCTGGAGAAAGGGAAGGACTGGCCTGCCAGTGCGGAGCTGCATGCAAGCCTGGGGGTTCCTGAGTGCCATATGCTAATGGCTTTGGGGTTATAACAAGGTCACCCGGCCACGCTGCACACTGGAAAAGCAACTGATACAGAATCATCTAGAAAGCATGTTGGGGAGCTCTGAGGAGTGCTACAGAGGCTGGACACATGCAAGCATTTCCCTCCTGTATTAAACACCCTTTTGAGGGTCAGTGGTTATGGCCCTGCATGTTGTGAAAGGTCAGCTAGACATGGGCATTAAGTCCAAGCAAGAGGGAAAGTCTGCTAGAACTTGCTGTGCCACAAATAAACTATGAAAAACACAAATGTGAAAAAATCCAGACCTATTTACTATGTAATTCTGGTACAAGTGAACGACAAGGAGTGGAAAAAACAAAGCAGAAAATTATAGGGTGCTAGTGACCTCATCTGAAATACTGGAAATGTTTCCAAGCCTTACATTTGCGGTATTACCTCAGTGTCTTGTTGGGCTGTAAAATAACATTTAAAGCTTTGCTGGAATTTCCTAAAATGCCATGTTGTTTAAGTAACACTTACCTGACTGTCCAGCCTGCTCAATGTTCCGGCAGAGTTTCGTGTTGGGCGCCCCGTCCCCAGCATCCTGGCTGCTGGAGCATTACTCAAACAGAAGCATGGAATCTGAATCAGGAAGGTACACTGCGGGACCTAGATGTGGAAAAAATAAGTATGTATGTTGCAACAGAGTTCTGAGTGGCTCTCAGCCCATCTATTAAGAGCATTCCAAGCTGAAATTTCACAAGTAACTTTTGCAAGACCCCTTTAAATCTTCTAAATTAATGGAAATCACAAGACAGACTTTTTAAAAGGGTTATTTTTATCTACATAAAAGACCCATTTTTGAATGCTGCAATATAAGGGGGGTTCCCCCTGGAAAATATATATTGTCATCAAAGGACAATTCATCATGATTTCTGATAACAATCACAAGACAGGTTGTAGCCCAGCTAGCTAGTATTAAAGTCATTAACATCAGTAAAATTCTGGTTTTTATTAAGGGCTGGAAGATTTCCCCTAATTACTACAACACAGCATGACAATTCCTTTTAATAGTTGCCTTTTGCGTAGACACAGTACAGTCCAGCTATGCAATTTTACTTTTGTTTTCCCATATTTTATAAAATAAATTAAAGAGAATAAATGAGGCAAACCACATGGAACCAAGGGTGGCTCAGCAGCAATCCACTATACCACCTCCATTTGTGCAGTGTTTGCATGGTAAGGATCATGACAACTGTCTAACCAGCTCATTCCCCTTTTTATTACCTTTTTACAGATGACACAATAAAACCTAATTGGAATGGTTCCCTTCTCTTTTAGAAACTTTTTTTTTTTTCCTAGTTTCACTTTCAAGTCTTGCAAGTGTTGGGGTTGGAGAAACAAGCACATTTTTTGTTCAAATAACTGGTTTTGTATTCACAGCGAGACCTTGAAGAGATACAGCAGAAAATGATGAAGACATGTTGACAGAACAGTTTATTTGGACATTAATATTAGTATTTTTTTTATGAAGGGAGTCCCAAGGCAACCTGCAAGAAAATAAGTTTGTGAAAGAGGCTGCCTACAGAAGTTGCGGAAGCTCCATACTCAGAGGTATTAAAAAATCAACCGAGCCTGGAGCAACCTGCACTAATGTTGAAGTTAGCCCTGCTTTAGGTGGGAGGCTGGAATTGATGTGTAGATGCTGCTTCCGATGTAAATTACTCAATGAAATTAGGCCTGGCATTAAAAAACGTGATGGAGAAGGGAGGCAGAAATATGCAAACACACACAGATGTGTGATTGCATAAACATTATTTTCTTAGAAAATTAAACATTGATAATTTCAAAGATACGGGCTGGGAACACGGTCCTATTTCTATATATGTAAAGTGGCTATTGCCTACAGTTTTGTTAGGGCATTCTGCAGCTGGGTCTCAAACAATAAGACTCGGTTTCCATTGCTTTTAGTTTGGCCAAGCTGAGACTGTTAGAGCTGAAATTTCCTACACTGACTGACTTATCCAGGCTAGTGATTTTCTTTCACGTTCCATCAAGAGTAGTTCAGTCATTTCCAAAAACAAATTAGCAGAAATACACATTTCTTTCATATAAAGAAAATGTTTATAACCATTTAATTAAAGCTGTGCTTTTTAGTAATGTGTTCAAGCTTGGCAGCCTAGAAAAACTGCACAAACTTGGCCAGGTCATGAGTGGCTTAGTTTACATAATTGCAGAAGAGATTTGTTGGCACTGTGTAGTTGGTCTCCAGCAGTCTCTTCACAATGAACATACTCCATCTCAGAGCTTCAGAGGCAAACAGAACTCTTTGTATGAAAAATAAGGCTCCCTGCAGGAACAGCGTGGTGAAGGCTGAGGAACAGAAATCAGTGATGCTGCTGGTACACAGCAGTGGCATTTGAGTAGCATGACCGAACGGAGAGCACAGCAAAGAATTAAGACAGGGTGGAGGTGAAAGGAAGGAGGAAAGGTTGGGTGTAGCAGAAGTGGAGGATTTATGAACATGAAAGCATATTCTTCTTGAGAACTTAATCGTGTGCTCACTGCCTTCCCATGAATTCATAATTTTAAAAAGGTACTAAATCTTTAATCGCAGTATGATGTAATGATTTCCTTTTTCTCTCACAGGATTTATGAACAAAATGGCTTCTGTTCACCGAATGGATCAAGCTCCTGAAAAAAAACCCCAACTGTATAAATGTCCTTATTTGAAAAAGGAAGATGTGTAGACAAGGATGCAGATCACAGAAAAAAAAGCATGGGTTCAATGACAAAGGCATCTGAATGCAGCTCTGAAGAAGAGAGCCCTGTCCCTGCCTTCATCTCACCACCTGCCTGTGATTTGGGCAAGTTCCTTAACCCAGATTTTTCACAAGTGACAATCATTTTCTGAGTTCCCTCCTAGAATAAGTCTTGACTTCAAATTGCTTTGTATATCTGCCCTTAGGATGAAATGCTTCATGCTCCCCAAGCATGTATTTCTAGTTGTTATAGTCAGCTAGCTCAGATGCAGGTTTCTCCAGTGCAGATGCTACAGTCTGAGGAAATGAGTGCCCTCTACAGAGCTTAGTTCAAAGAAAGCACTGAATTCTCACAGCTGTCTGTGTTGGCATATAGCACCCAGAACAAACTGGGTGCTATACGTGAAAACAGACAATCTCAGGGAATGCTAAACAATCTCTTTGAAAAAAAAAAAATTCCATTTCCAGGTATCACATACAGGACCCAATATCATTAGGTTCTTCCAATCTTTTTTCATTTGTAAAGTAAAATTCCCATTTTCTTATCCTTCAGGACTTTTGAGAAAAATGAGTTCTTGTTCAAGAAGCAATTGGATACTATACTGATAAGTGCCATAATGGGAGGGCAAAAAAAGATAAAATTAATTATTCTGGATTTACAACATGGTGCAAGGAATGTGCAGCAAATCAGACATGGGGCCACACAAAAGAAGAATACATGAAATACAGAATGTCTGGTTTTCCTGGGGTTTATTTTTTTTTAATATATAAATATATTCTAGCCAGTGTAAAATCACATTTCTTGCGCCCATGTAACTAAGTACTATAGGATACAGTGTAACTAAGGCTGTAGACCTTTTTTTTTATTAAATAAAAAAAGATTTAAAATTAATGAAAGCAAGCGGTTATCAGCGAGGCAGCATGTAAACCCCAATCTGATTACTTTTGCCATCACCAGCATCCCGTGTTGGTCATTGCAGAGCAGGCTGACACCTGGAAATCCCCAGGCTGAGAACAGGGACCAGTGAAAACCCAGGTGGGCTCCCACTGCCGCTCTCTTTCCCATCCCCTCTGCTGCCTGGCAGTGATCTACGCTGTACACGGCAGCCCTGAGTACAACTGATCATGTTAACTCTAGTATCAGAACTAATCTAGCCTCAGGAATGTGAAACACTGTTTGATCTATTTACCCTGCCAAGAGGCAGCACACATTAAAACTCCACCTAGCAACTATACCATTACCAATGTACGCTAGCAGGGAAACAAACCATACTTTTTGTTTTTCTGCCACAGGCTACAATATATGAGCCTGCAAGAGTTACTGTGACTCCCATTCCCGTCTTCTTAAAAGCACGCTACGTGCACTTGGTTTTAACAGGTATGCGGATGTCTTATTATTTTAATGACATTCAAACTGAGGCTAATATGACATTCAAACTGGGGCTACATCGCTCAGGAGAGAGCCAGTATGGCTTATACAAACAGATATAATTAGTTATTTTTGAACAAGTGTGCTTAAGTTCATACCTGTTACAAGCAGGTTGGTGGCAGTAACCCGCTGCAGCTTTCAGATGCTAGGCGCATAGATTTCCATGTTCCTGCAATACCTCTCCTTAGTCCTGGAAGGGCAGGTAAGGTTCCTAGTCCCCTTGCAGGAAGACAGACAGTGACACTTTGTCACTTGCCAGAGATACACACAGGAACCACTGGTACAAGCGCCATAATTCTTGGCCAATGCAGCTTCAAAGAGGCTGCAGAGTTCATGCCTCATTTTTCCATCACATTGGTTACAGAATTGATAGTATGTTAATAATAGTTAACAACTTATTACCAGTTGAGATATGTGGACTGAAACCTTGTCAGTGTTGTTATTCCTTTACTTAAAAATGGGTCCTCTACTGCATGAGTTGTTCAGAAGATTATTAGCTCAACAACTGCATCGTCATATTTTGTATCTGCACAAACAGGGTTTGTGGCAGACGGTGACCTGACATTGCCGACGAGCTCAAGTCCTTTCTCCAGCAGAGACAATAAACTTCTCCAACTGTCCTTATTTATAGCTTAAACTCTAGGGAAGAAAATTACTAAGCACTTGACACTCACAGCCTTCTGGCAGAGACTGCAGCCAGGGAAAGGTGCAGTGGGAACCATTTTTGGGTAGCGGTTTAGAATACGGTGATCCCTCCACTCAAAAACAAATTACAGCCAGTAAATTTGCTTCCCTTGTATTTTTGTTTACAAAAAGGCACCCTGAAACATTTGATAAATTCTAGTCATGGGTGGGCTGGTTTAGCAACTTTGGCGTAAGATTTTTTTAACTGTCACAGAGTGCAACCCTTCGAGTCTATGGGTATTTTTATAAAACTGGCTTTTACAAACAGTTCCTCCGTGGGCAAAAAAATCAGCCATTTTTTGGTAAAGAATTTTTAAGCATTGGCACTAGAGTTAATTGACAAACTATTAAACTGTTAAGTTGTAATTTATAGCTGCTATAATGGCAACAATGTCTGAGTGATCACCCTATGCTGCCACTGAAGACATACCTCATCTGTTATAGCATGAAATACTGTAAGATGGTTTGTAATGATGCATATATCTTGTTGCCTGCTGATAATAACCTATCAGCAAGGACAACAGTTTAATTATATAGCACATCTCCTGCTGGCTTCCAAATATTTCTGCTGCTCTTCACTAATTTCTTAGCTAAAAAAGAATCAGTCTCCTTATTTTACACTAGTACGTTAATTTATGAATGGAAGAGAGAAAGCTTGTATTAGCTGCCAAGGTGCCTGAATTCTTTGTGTTGTCATCATGATACAAAAATCTAGCCCCAGCTGCTCATAAATCCTGATGGATGGTGGAGAACAGGCCCTAGATTGGCTAAGGGACGTGCAGAAAATCCCAGACTAGACCTCTCACAGAGATGTGCACAGCATTATCTCAAAGGTGGCACTCAGCCCTGGCCAAGTGGGATCTCTGCTTACACTGATGCAGCACAGGCAGCTTGGATGAAATGTCTTTCTCTCATTGTCCTTCCTTCAGGTTCATTCTGAGCGTGGGATCATAGCACCCATCTTGGGAACGGCACTGGCCCAGCAAGAGCACAGGAGCCTTCAGTACACAGGAACCTTTGAGGGGGGCACCAGCGGCTAAGGTTCAGTGTTTGGCACAGAAGCGCTGAGAAGGTAAATTGATCTGGGATTAATGATACAAAATTGGAAGTCCTTTTGTCTGTGAAAGAGTAATCTGTGTGTCGAGGTACAAATATGTCAGTATTTATTCCTGTAGTGAACTCCTGTCCTATCAAAGACTGTAAAATGGGAATGAGAAATCTGGGTTGAGTGACAAGAATGTCTTTACATTTGGGAACCACTTATAAAAAAATAAGATTTGCTTCTTACACATTTCTCCGAGTAATAAATAGCCAGTAACAAGTAACTGATAGTAGGGATTTCCCCCCTCCATTACTAAGCAATTACTCTTGAAATAATTTTGAAAATTAGAAATATTTTAGCATGCATGCACAGCAAATGAACATGTCTGAGATGCTCTTGCTATGCCTACCACACTAT
Source organism: Pandion haliaetus (assembly GCA_013401275.1). NCBI lineage: Eukaryota > Metazoa > Chordata > Aves > Accipitriformes > Pandionidae > Pandion > Pandion haliaetus. The sequence goes on along the minus strand of VYZV01005471.1, from coordinate 1,058 downwards.
GATTTGGTGTAGAGAATTGGAAATGTATTATAATAATGAGAATTGGCAGTGCATCACAGTCCTGTAGTAAAAATAACCTTTAAAGTCACTACCTTCCATTACGAGTTTTTAAGTGCACAGAAAGACCTGATGAAAAACATGAATGCAAGGGTATTCACCCTCCCAGGTTTTAGCTCCTACTGATGGTGCAGTGATGAAATAAGAGGATGGAGCAACGAGACCATGTCATGTGAAAAAACAAGAGGAATAAAATATGTACTTCTGTGCAGACTAACAAGTTTGTTCCAACAACTGAGGTTGGGCTGCTATGCTCTACTGATCCCTGCAAGCAATAACACAGTGCTGGCCTGCAGAACAGTGAGGTACTTCACACCACAAAACACATTATTTTGATAGAACAACATGTCTCACAGAGGGGCTGTTCCAGACTGTACTTCTTCCTGCTGTGCTGGCTGCAGCAAGCAGAGCTCCCTGAGCACACAAGAGGGAAACACTTGGCTTACAGACCCCTGCACCTGACATTGGAAGATTTGCGTCAGATTACTGGTCATGGCCTGGAAGAGACTGCAAGCTGAAGTGAGAAGGAACTTTTCACTCTTAAAAAAAAAATCTAGCATTATATTGTCAATACTACCCATTTACTCCATACCAGCCTCTACCTTTGTCCCTTGTGATCCCTCTCTATTTTCAGTGAAGATCTAGGAAGCCTCAGAATGGATCTGACCATAATATTGTTTTCCCCAGAGAATTCAAACATTCTTAAAGACAGCAGGGTATCATAGAATCATTTAGGTTGGAAAAGACCTTTAAGATCATCGAGTCCAAAGGTTAACCTAACAATGCCAAGTCCGCCACTAAACCATGCCCCTAAGCGCCACATCTACACGTCTTTTAAATACCTCCAGGGTTGGTGACTCCACCGCTTCCCTGGGCAGCCTGTTCCAATGTCTGACAACCCTTTCAGTGAAGGAATTTTTCCTGTTATCCAATCTAAACCTCGCCTGCCGCAACTTGAGGCCATTTCTTCTCCTATCACTAGTTACTCGATAGAAGAGACC
>VYZV01005470.1:45921-57789 GCA_013401275.1 Pandion haliaetus | reverse complement strand
AGAAGGGAGGAGGAGAAGAAGAAGAAGGGAGAAGAGAAAACCAACAGGGTCACCCAGACTCTTACATGCACATGTATTTAATCTTTCCTTGGTTTGTGTCATACCTGTTTCGGAATAAATTTTCATTGATGTACATCTGTATCTCAAGCGCACGTGGTTTGGCTTCAGTAAAACATTGCAGCAAGAATAGTGACGAAGAGATACGATGGTCTACATAGCCTGCTATCCTAATAAATTAAATTAACTTTCAATTTTATTCTCTTTTACTATTATTAATGTAAAATACAGGAACACTCACAATGTTTAGGGCAAAAGTGTATTCTGTGATCAACACTGCAGATCCCAGGGAATTCCTAACATAGAACAAGAGTAGAATATGTGGTGGAAACCTGCAATGCAGATAAGAAGCATGCAGTGCATATCAGAGAAGTTTGCTTTGCAGAGATAATGGAAGCCCAGTGATATCATCTATATCCATGTCTACAAGCCTCATTATTTATTCTAGTCAAAGTAGTAATTATTTCTTCTGCTAAATGAATGTAATTGTCTTATAAGTAAATCTTTATTTTAAAATATTTTCAAATTAATATGTAATCATATTCTAACTTTATAAATCTGGTTTTTTTCAGTATTGCATGGAGGTCTCAGACATCTTTCACTGAAATTAGATTGCCAGTTTCCCGATGTAAATTAACTTCGGAACTGGAAAAAAAATTCAATTTAAACATTGTGTTGCACACATAAGCAGGAGGATGGAGGTAGCATTCAAGCAGGTAAATTTAAAAGTTATGGAAAGTGAACATTGATCCTTACTATGCTTTCACTACTTTCAAATTACAAGCCAACAAAGCTTTTGTAAGTCGAAATCTGGGGGCTTTGTCAGAATGTTTTTCGTTTGAAAGTCCACATGATTTTTGAATCATCAGTCTTTCACAATATCTTCCTTCTCAGCCATGAGGTCTTCACAATATTAACATCTTTTTCCCTTCTCCCCTCCTGCTTGTCATGTTGACACATTGAATCGCATCTTAAAATAGCTCTAACACTGCTGTAAACAGTACTAAAGCAAATCTTTTGCATGCATATTGAATTTTCTTTTCTGTGCAGTTTCCTGTATTAACCCACATAAAAAACCACTGTAAAATCAGTCTTAATAAAGAATTTGAGGTAGCAGGAACTAAGTTTCACTGTGCATTTGTAGAGTTCGTGTGTTGGATTTGTAACAACTAAAAGTATGACACTGCTGTAAAGGAAATGTCAAATACTTTTTAAATCATAACAATTACAATATTGAGCAGCATTTCTAGTTGAGGTAAATTGAGTGGAACTTTTCCTTGGTATCATCGATACTTTGTTGAGCTTTCTGTTTTGAACTGGGAAATATGAATTTTATCAAACAAATCAATACCATGCCTTCAACTGAAATAAAAAAAAAAAATCATTTCCAGTAGTTTTACTCAGAGATACAGCATGTCTTACAAAAGGGTTCAGCAATAAGCAATAAAAAATATTTGGGATAATAAAAGCTAGAGCCCAAAGAATTTTAGAAAATAATATTTTGCATAGGAGCCAATAAAAGGGGGAAGGAAGATACAAAATAATTATTGGTATCTAACGATTGATTCTGGCACTTCGTCATTTTTACATACTAAAGATTAAGAGAACATTTAACAAAAACAAATCCTTAGACCTTTCCAATGGTTTATTTCACTTCTTAAATTTTATAGAAAGACTCGTTAGCAAGCTCAATGAAAGCCATATTAACTTTTCACTGATGTCAAAACTTTTTTTTTTATCTAAAACCAAAATAGTTCACAGATACAACTTTTGACTCAAACATAGAAGCTGTTCATGTGCACAGTCAGGTAAATAGGTCTTGACACTGGTTTGGGTCATTTCTTGAATTAGATTATGTTCATATTAAAATACTTGGCTAAGTCTTTAAGTCATGGAAGACAACCCAGTATCCCACAGTACATTGTCATATGGTCATATTTTCCACCAACTACCATGTTGTATAGGCCAGATTGAGTCTAAGTGGGCAGACTCCCCAGTGGCCCATCAAAGATGAATTTAAGAAATGCTGGGTCAAGTGCCACCTGCAAGCCATACTACAAGAACAGCCTAGATGCTGTTCTGGTCCATCTTCCAAGACCTTCCTTCACAGCTTCCCAGACATCATCAGGCTTGGTGTATGTTTCTGTCAGTTCCTTGACAAGGTAATTTACTGCTTGTGGTGCACATGAGGATGAACACGTAGACAGCAAACGTGTGTAGGTCAGGAGGTAGCACCATAGAAGAGGACATCAAGAGACTTTGCATAATCATTCCACAATAGCCAAGTGTCCCATAAAGCATACAACTCAAAAAGATTTCCACAGTGGAAACACAATTTCCAAAAATGAAATGCCACTAAAAGCACTTTGTTCCCAAGCCCTCCTTCTCAGGGAAGGCAGCATTTCACCAACAAAGACAACATTGCAAGCCTTGTGAGTGCTACTGGAATGTCCTTGGACTGTATTCATTTGAGGTTCCACGACCCTGAGCTTAAATTTAAGGAGTAAAGGGAAAGATGGACAAAAAAGCATGTGTCTCTCGGATGTGCCAGTATTATGTTACCAAAAAAAGCATTTTCCCCACACTTTTTTTGGCATGGTTCTGGTAAGGCTGCAGGATTAGGTATCCAAGTGGTGGGAGATTTACGAAGTTTGTTATCAGTTTATAAATCACATATGTATGTTCTATTAATAATATAAAAGTATAATTACAGCTTTTCAATGCTGAAATGAAATTTTTGCCCAAGTAGTAAAAGCCCATGTAGGAGCACTGATTTTTATTCTGACATCACCTAGAGTGGATAAATTCAGAACATTTGGCTGGAGCACTTTTTCAATCCTCTGAGGAAGCATTAATAATTTCTTCCTTTTCATTAATTATCATTTAATTAAGCAGCAATTAATTAAACAGCATACATTTTCATGGAGAATGTGCAGCCTTAGAATTCTCCAAGGGCTGTCTAAGCCTTACAAACCTATGGAACCCAATAGCCTAATAAGTGGGGTAAATAAGCTTAGCATTTAAAATAGACAATAAAGTTATACAGTAATTTAAATATTTGTCATTCAGAAAGTTTTCCTGAACAGCACTGCTAAGTGAAAAATTAAGATTATTCTACATTAATAAAATAAGGCATAACTGACAAGATTATACAGACCTTATACAGATGGTGGCAAGGACAAACATCCTGAACTATTAGCTGACTAAAATACAAAAACAATATCCCTATGATGATATTTTATATGATCACACTTTGATATTTCATCATAGTGAGAATATAGGTAATTGTCCATGTTTCCATGGATGCACATATCTGTGTTTACAGTTGCATTAATAACTTACAAAAGGTGCTTCTTCTAAGTCATTTACTTAAACACCAAAGTTTAATATGAATTGCTACTGAATATAGACCATCTAAAGGGGCCTGCAATGGTAAACAAACCAGAACAGTGGGGGGGAGAGGGGGGGAGAGACACAAAATTTCCTGTCAATTCCTTAAAATCCCTTCCTTTGAACATACAGAATACCATTGTGTCATCCTAGCTGGAAGATAACATCTCATTTTAAATATGACCCAACCTTATTTTGTAATGGTCCACCTTTTCTGAAATGTTTGAAAAGAACTCAGAAGAATTCAAAAGAATTCTGTTACATATGCTTCAAAACAATTGCCTGTCTCAAATACAAACATGTTATTTTTAAACTAGAGGTTTCTTTTCCTTCCCATAAAATACATTTATTACTTACTTATAACTTATATTATGACTTATTACTAACATTAGTAAGCAAATTGGTGACCGCTGTGTATTAAATGCCTTGCCAAAGCAAATTTCCTTACTGATCTGTCAGCAGATATTTTTAAATCCAGGAAATCATGTTCTAAAGCTAGCAAATACATGACACCTGAGTACACAAGGTATTTTGCAGTCCTGTGGCTCTTCAGGAACCAAGTTGTCAGGGTAAATATTATCACACAGTTTTCTCAACAAATTGCTTTGCCATCCAAAAAGACACAAATATTTATCTCTTCTTGTGGTCAGGAAGGTTCCTTCGCACCTGAGTTTGTCACAATACAAAGAAGTACCCTTTTTTTTCCTCCTTACTTGGACATGTACAAAGGGATAAATATTTTAACTAGGTGTTTTCTAGACTGGCAAAAATATATGACTACAATAAAAATTAACAGAAGAAAGAATAAAAAAAACAGTGAACTATGCTGTTGTGGTTTAACCCCGGCCGGCAATTAAGCACCAGGCAGCTCTCGCTCCCCACCCCCAGTGGGATGGGGGAGAGAATCGGGGAAAAAAAAAGTAACACTCATGGGTTGAGAAAAAGACAGTTTAATAGGACAGAAAAGGAAGGGAAAAAAAGAATAATAATGATAATAGAGCATACAAAATAAGTGATGCTCAAAACAATTGCTCACCACCTCCAGCCAAACCCCGAGCTGTGGCGTCCCCCCCAGCCAACTCCTCACAATGTATATACTGGGCATGGTGTCGCATGGTATAGAATAACCCTTTGGCCAGTTTGGGTCAGCTGCCCTGGCTGTGTCCCCTCCCAACTTCTTGTGCCCCTCCAGCCTTCTTGCTGGCAGAGCAGTATGAGTGGCTGAGAAGTCCTTGACTTAGTCTAAACACTGCATAGCAACAACTAAAACATCAGTGTGTTATCAACATTTTTCTCATCCTAAGTCCAAAACACGGCACTATACCAGCTACCAAGAAGAAAATTAACTTTATTACAGACAAAACCAGGACATATTCTACATCCTAATCTGTGGTGCTCAGTACCAAATGTAATTTTTTTTCAGAGTTGGTGACACAACAAAAAAAAAAAAAAAAAAAAAANAAAAAAAAAAAAAAAAAAAAAAAGAGAAAGAACACCATGCTGTGACACATGAGATATGCTATTACACTTTTTATAATACCATATCATACCTGAAACTTCAATCCTTCAGCTTTCTTCCTTTAGCTCTGTTTTATGACATTATTTTTACTTCTGTTGCCGAAATTAGAACCCAGTCATCAACAGACTCTCCCATCAATAGAAATTATGGCTTGTGAATTAGAAGACCATTGCAGCAGTCTGAAAATTATGATTAAAAATAATTAACTAATACTAAGCCTACTAAAGCTATATATTATTCAGCAAAAGAAATAGATAGAACTGGACAAAAAAAAAAATTCAATGAAAACATGAAGATATGAGTCACCCTGAATCACTTCTTAATGCATATAAAATTCATCACCTTCAGGAAAGAAACAACAAAATGTGGGAAGGTACAGGAAGAAGAATACCAGGATCTTTCCTTTCCCATGATTCTTTTTTTTTTTTTTTTTTTCCAAATCTTGATGGTGAAGAGGGTCTTTGACAGGATAGAGCAAGCAAATGCTTGATTCCATTTTTGTTGCAACCCATTTTGTTGTGATGCATGAATTGCACATTGGTGGTAATATTCATAAAGGGTTAGCAAAATAAACAGACGAAATCAATTCGTCTTTATTTTTATTATCTAAAATTTACTACCGTATTTGAAGAAACATCACCTGTTAACAAGGGCTATGTACAAGAAAGCATCCTCAGAAGTTTAGCCTTGTTCTTTACTATTGTTTTGCTTTTGTTCATGTGTACGCACACCACCTACATTTTTCTTTGATTTCAGGACTCAGCTGAACTGCAGCCTGCTTGGTTGCATAGAGTTTTAAACAAAATAATGACTCCCTCCTGAGAAGTAGCATGACACAGGAGTCCCATATCAACTCTGACCCACGCTGCAGAAACTTTGGCAAATCTGTAGAAGAAACTGGGATGCAACTGGCAGAGTAATTGAGAAGTTTACAAGCTCAATTGTTTTTGCTTGAGGGCAGGGTGTATTCAACTAAAGACAAATTGATAACATGCACTTGGAAAAGTATAGTGAGAGAGGCAGATTTTAAAAAGCATGGTGCTGAAAACACATATTTTTCATTACCTTAATTGCAAACCAACAGTCTGAAAATTTAACATGCCCATTTCTTTGCATGACATAGTAGTAATTCTACTCAGCAATTGAAGACACTGAGAAATTCACTCAGTGGAACAGAAAGCAAAATCTCAAAGATGTAATTAAGTCAGATTAGGGCAAAAAGAAAACAGATTTCTAAAGGCATACTCTTACCATTAAAAAAGAAACTTCTGAGAAGCATCAACATTTCATTCCAAAACCACTACTGCTCTTTCAGAATACTCTATCTAATTCCTTCTTGTGAAGTAAGATTTACTCCACAACTTCATACATACTTGATAAATAATGCAAGAAATTCTCCTCTCCCTAATCCTTCAAATTCCCAAAGACTTAGAAAACCATCTCTATTTTACTTCTAGCATTTCCTTTATGAGAAATACAGGCGCATGAAACACATTTGTGCCACATTTAATGCCTGCAGTAATTCAAGAAATAATTTTAAATACTAAGTCACAAGATATATTAGACAGTTTTAGGCAATTCAAATTTTGTGTTATTTCCAACCATTTCATCACTCATTGCAAAGCATTAGGAGAAATAACGACAATTTCCAAATGACAGGGACTGTTCCTGAGGGCTTTTATGTGGGCTTGACTTTATTGACATTAGTTTCTTTGTAAGGCACAGAGAGAATAAACACAGTACAACAAACTGATTATTTTTTAAGAATTATAACTGCCAGAACTGCCTTGGTATGCTGAATAAACTAGACCCAACATTTATTTTATCATTAAAGATATACTATAACTGATGTATTCATAGAATTTAGGGCCAGACATTCATTTCTCATGCATAAACACAGTTAGGAGTCAAGCTAAATGCATCAATATATTCTAGCTAGGAGAAGCTTCAAGAAGTCTTCCTAAAGACACATAGCAATGGACAACTGGCAAAAGGTTCATTAAAAATTCAGTCACGTGAGACAGTGAATTCTGGGTATGAATAGTGAATATGGATGTGAGAGAGAGAGAGGAATTAACAGATTCAAGACATTGCTGAGAATTCAGAAGGTCCTCCTAAATGCCTTTCTTAATACCCTGTAGCAGCTGCAATCAGCATCAAGTTTGTTTCAAAATCTCCCCTTTTCTGCTCTTCTACTAGCCAGAAAATCCAAGGGAAGATTTTGCATATCTGTTTGTGGAGGCAGTAGTGAATATAAGAAAGATCTTCTGATACCTTCCAAATTTTATCCTCTGCAATTTAATGTGATGAGTGATTAAACATTACATCTGTTGATATTGTTTATTTGCATGGATGGAAGTTCTGTGGCCCCATAATTTCAGCCTCATTTGTACTAAGCACTCTTACATTAGTTGCTCCTTCTGCTATGAAACTGAGCAGCCCATCCAAATACAGTTTACTTTCCATGATGCAAATAAAAAAAGCCATTTTACAGATCCTTTTATTCCTCTGTTCAATTCCAGCAAGTTGCTACTGGAAGGTGATAATCCAGAGCAACTTTTTACTGATCGGTAATTTCACCCTTTGCTGCAATCAAGTGTGAAATACAGAGAAACAGAAGAATACAGTGGAAATCAAGAAAAGCAGTCAACAATTAGCCAAGTTTGCACTGCATCTTTTACTGTTCAGAGCAGTAAGGTGAAATCAGTGAAATTTGTTATAGGTAATTTGTTTATTACAGGCAGTCCATTTAAGTACAAAACACAATATTCTGTTTCTTTCAGCTTTTAAAATTGTCAAAACTGTTTCTGTCTATGTTAGTGAAACACAGGTAATAGTAAAGAAGCTCAAGCTGAACTTTTTTCTCTGTAAGCCATCTCCTTATTAAACTGACAAAACAATGCTCTATGTCAACTGTAAATTTTGTTGTTCCAATTGGCATTCTGACCTGTTGATTATAGGCTCTCACAATCCATCTTAGTATTATTTTTCTGTTCCTAGAATACTCCCAAGACAATGGAGGCTAAAGACAAAACCATACCTTAAACCAGCAGTGAATTGATTTCAGTATCTCTTAATTCCAGAAGCCCAAGCTGAATTTGACTGGGTTTTTTTCTTTCTGTTTTGAGAAAATGCATTATTGCAATTCATTCTTTTGCCCCCTCAAGAAATTAAAGTGGCTTGGGTTTTGTTTGGGTTTTTTAATAAATCAGATAATGAAGGGACTGGAAAAACAGATAAAAGGAAATCATTTAACTCATTTACATGTATTCTCCTGTACCAGCTGCTATCTTCCTCCTATAAAAATATTGCATGTGTGTGAACATTGTTCTTTAGCTGCAGAAACTGTAATAAGTTACAGTTTTCTAGCTGAAACAAGAAGTTGGGGCACAATTTGTCTGTTTGCTATTTGTTCGGAAGCATATTAAAGCATGAGAAAAAATTAGTCTTCTGGGTGCTACAGGCTGAAGTATGCGATTAAAAAAGGTTACCTTCTAAAGAAGGTTTTAGGAAGAAGGAACATAAAAGCAGCTTCTCTTGAGTATTGTATATTGGTGCCTACCACAGAATCCTGGTAAGAACTAGATATTTAAATACCCCTGAGAAATGGGGTTTGTGTGCCTTCTTCCTTCCCTGTTTCTTATGAATAACATCTTTGTTTACCCAGCAATTTACTATCTTTTCCTACTTTTCATTTTTAAATAAGAACAGTAGACATGACCTCCTCCTTTTAATCTTTTTTTAGACCAGTATCTCCAATGATTTTTAGTTCTCCGCTATGGAAAGCACTAAGTGCCATTTCAATACATACTATTTATTAAGCTTGAATGGTGGGTGAATAACTTCCCTCTGCTGCTAATCGCTTGGGGCACATCTCTAAATCTAGAAGACATAACCTAGCTATTTACTGACCCTGACTTCAGGATCTACATGCTAGACCCTTACCCTCGCACATTCCTTAGGACTGAATGCCATGATTGTTAAGGAATAACTCCAGCTCCTGAAACAACACGGGAACCCATGAGGGCATTTGTTGGCCTATCTCTAGGCCAACTACTCCTTCCTCCCCCAGGACAGCATGGTTGCTTGTGCCTTCCCATTGCCGAGGAAGCCTCCCAGCCACCTCCAGGACCTTGAGGAAGACACCATCTTCCTTCTGCTCTTGCTTGCTCATGACTGGAAGCAAGTTGGCAGAACTTAAATGATGAGGGTCCTGGGAATGGAGACATGGTATTGGAGAAATACAGAAAAATTATTCTTTCTGACCTGTCCTATTCTAACGCAGGTTAAGTTGGCACCTGCTTTAAGGTGAAACAAAGATCTTTATTTAGGTTGAACATGAAGACTTTGTGGCCAGAGTTTGATAATTTCTGAAGTTTATTATAATTTCTTCTTTCAAAGTCCTACGCAATTGGACTTATGGCAAAGACTTAATTACACAATAATATCTTTCATGTCCTTAAGACACACATATACAGAGTAAAGCTTTATAAAGATCCTACAATTTCCTTAATAGCAAAGCAATACCTTTCTTTCTGCATCACATCTTAAATATGTGCAGTTATTTGGCATATCTTTCCTGGTGTAAAACACATGTGGCCTTGCTCACACTGATCAAAATTTAAAACACACCATGATTTAATTTGCAATATCTATAGACAGATGCAAATGTTTCCTGAACTGCTACTTTTATTAGAAAAATGTATCATCCTTTTATGTTACAGTCAAGTAAACATAGAATACTGCACCACATTCCAGTTTTGACACTACACCACTGATATACTACCTGTGAAATATGAAATATGTTCTCAAAACCAAGTCTCTAAAAACAGGTGAAAACTGGAAAAAAATCATCATCAATAAGAGGCATTAATTAAGATAGGAGTGCTAGAGTGTGTGACGTCTTCTGTGCTTTAGATTTGTACTACGAGGCTTCCAGTACAACACTGAAGGCTTGTTTTATCCAAAACACAACTGTTATTTACAAGTTCATGTCATTCAGAAAAGACCTGTACTATATTTACTGATCATATACTACATATATTTCTGATAGTTCTTTCAAACTTCCTTTTGAAGTATCTAAGGAGCATTACCTGTTGGACATTAATATATGTGAAAATTGAGAAAAATCAATACACCTAGACCAAGAAATACCATCCTGTGCACCACAAATTGAGACTTGCTGCCAGTTAGAAATATTAAAAAAGTACTACACTCTCACTTATTAATTCTGCTTAACTACATTGCTATATGAGCCTGTCTTCTAATTGGAATTTAACTTTGCAATCTAGGAGCTCTGGCAGAAAATCTGCATTCTAGGGTCAAAGCAAAGTGAAACTGAACAGATCTGAGTATTTTACAGCTCTGTAAGCATATTCATTTTCTAAATTTCCTGAAGTGTAAGTACACACTGATGGTGCTGTTAAAATTGCCTCCTAGTGCATGAAGACTGCTACAGATACTTAGCATCACAATTTTAACACTTCACTGATAGCAAAGAGACAAAAAAAGTAATTCAGTTAAGCATCAATCCAATTGCTCTAAAAATATCTAGTGAAATGTATTAAAAAAATAATCTACAAAATCATGTACAAAAAAATAATCTACATCGTTACATAGATGTGATTAATTGTATTCTGCAGATCAGGGATAGGACAACAAAGGCCTTATTTTACTTTGTATTACAAAATGCTATTCACAAAAAAATATTGTAAAAAAGGCTTAAAACTCTGTCTTGTGAAGAAAACTATGCCAATAGAAGAAAACTTTTATTTCGCACCCTCAATGAGGTGACTTAAAGATTTTTAAAGATACTGAAATTTACTGCATAGAAAAACTTAAAGAAAATTATTTGAGTAGCATATCTGAAACTGAGTCTATTAGACTCAAACCACTATATAATCAATTTTAAGGATTTTTTTTTTTTCTAGGAAGAATGTATATTTCTAATCTTAAGCGATGATCCAATCTACAGAGCGAGAAGATTCTAGAGAGATTTACTTTGAGCAACATCTCACAGGAATAGATTATGTTGGAAGATTTGCATATATAAAATTCAGTGAAACTGAGTGGTTTTGTTAGATTTTAAATAGGCTGGCACTACGATAGATGTAAAAAATTAAAATCACCACTTCCCACCCTCCAAAAAAGATAAATTTGCATTGCTCCACAAAAGAATTTGTAGAGTATGGAGGAAGACAAATCTGTTCTGCCAGCCTTCCTTTCCTATCTATGATGGCCACAGCAGAAGAAGGCTGGCTATTGCAGCCTGATATATAACACTAGCTCTATTAGATATAGCCGTTGTTGCATTTCTATTTTTCCTAAACTTTGCAACACCAAATAATACCCAACATGGGATACTAATTTTGGAATGCGACTGTGGAGGACCAGTACCCATAGCTTTAGTTTACATATTTTGAAGGTTGTATGTTATTTCAAAATTCTTCTCAAGCTTACATACGCCATTGTTTTGTTGGAGCTTGGAACAAAACAAAGCTATATTGTTCTCTCAAGTCGTTGGAGAACTTTGACTCTCAGTATCTCTTAAGTAGCCATAATCAGCTACAATGCAAACCCAAATGCATATCCTCACAACTCTCAGTTCACAGGGTAGCTGCCCTGGTTTCAGCTGGGATAGAGTTAAATGTCTTCCTAGTAGCTGGTACAGTGCTATGTTTTTGAGTTAGGTAGGAGAAAAATGTTGATAACACACTGATGTTTTCAGTTGTTTCTAAGTAATGTTTAGTCTAAAGTCAAGGATTTTTCAGCTTCTGATGCCCAGTTAACAAGAAGGCTGGAGGGGCACAAGAAGTTGGGAGGGGACACAGCCAGGGCAGCTGACCCAAACTGGCCAACTGTTGAAGAATGGCTCAGAGAGCAAGGATATGAATCCACAGAAC
>VYZV01005470.1:15377-45892 GCA_013401275.1 Pandion haliaetus | reverse complement strand
CAGAAGTTAACCCGTGTGTATCTAGTTGCTCAAACCAATCAGGAGTTAACCTGTGTGCATCTAGTTGCTTAAACCAATCAGAAGTTAAGTCGTGTTAACCTAAACTGTATAAATAAGCGCTATTCAGGCTAATAAAGTGAACTACGCTTTATCACTCACACTGAGTCGACCCAGCGTGTTCCTCCGCCGCGCCGGCAGCCAACCATATAAAGTCAACCAAAACAAAGATCTTTGAATGAGTTAAAAATCTAACTGAATCTCAAGTAAACATCTCACAAAGCAACATTCAAAATTTAAAGATTAGTCAAAATGGACAATAATAAAGAGAATTTGGTCACAGACTGTCATCTGAACAGAGCTGTGTATAAGAAGAGCTGAAGTAAGGAAGTTCATTGTTATGAGTTATATGCCAAATTTCCCTAATCCTGTATGCATAAATGTTAGGACAAGCACTGCACAACATGTGCTTTTCTGATTAGGAATACAGAAAAAAAGCTAAGTAGACTTCCACTGATAAGCAGAAGTAATCTAGAGTAAGATTACTAGGAAAGGGGGCAGTAAAAAAGTACCAGTAATTCTCTTCATTGACAGGAAAGCCTCATAAATACATAGCTGTTTCTCTCTAATAGACTGGATCTCAGAGTTCTTGAATTCAATATTATGTCTTCACTTTTAAGGGGCACTGGAGAGGTCAAATGCAGTTTTTAATTACTTACTCTAGAGCTTATAAAGAGTTTGTTTTCTGGTGACCGTTTTTTTCAACATAGCATGAGGGCAGAACTTAATTAACTGACTACATTTTCTGATTATCATGAAAAAGCACATGCTCCAGTCTTCAAGTAAAATTTAAATCCCCAAACCACTTTGTCAAAGTATCTCAAGTTTAAATTACTTTTATTTATATTGTTTTTTCCAATTCTTCTTGCCTCCTAGCCACACAGGACTCCTATTTAGTGTGTTAGTATCAGTTCTGTAATTTTGAAGATTTTTTTTTTGTACTAACCATTTATCAACTTGGAATATTTACATGTATTTAACTAGATTTGTCTTCCTGTAGCATTTGCATGCCATCTGACATCATTAATTTATATTAGTTTTAGAAAGATGATACAGTTTATTACCTGCTGACTTGAATTTTGTGTTTGGATGCTGCAGATAAATTGGGGCTTAAGTGACAACTGTTTAGATGCACCACTGTTTGTTAATATATTATAGCTCTTTGTGCTCATATGCAGCACCCTCTTACCCTCGATTGCTGCAGTCTCATGAGACAGAAGTAATTAATTACAAGAAAGAAACATCAATTATATAATAGGATAAGAAGAGTAATAGCAGCAAGTATGAAAGATTACTATTAGTCTTGGAAAGCATTTTCAAGACTGAACCTGAGCACAGGCCTTGGCATGATATTCTGCACAACACAGTTGTATCAAGACAGGTTGAGAGCAGACCTCTAGATTTTTCAGAGAAGTTCTTTACTAGACAAGCTGAGGAAAGGGGGATTTAAAATTCTCTTAGAAGTCAGTGTTTCTAGACAAAGAGTTCTCTGCTATATTAAATTAAAAAAAAAATAAATTTCTTTCCCTCAAGATAGAAGCCAGACTTTGATGTGAAGTGGCATGAATTTATATATCCACTTCCATTCAAGCCTTTTTTGAAATAATTGCTCTTTTCAGTGGTACAATTTTTGCTTCCACCACTTGCCAAGAAAGCTCTCATCAAAGCCAGTACTAAAGTTTTTCTTCAAAATTGCAATGAAGAGGTTCAGGCTGTTCTGGGTACACATTTTTCACTACCATTTACCTTTATTCTCTATCTGGTTCTCCTGCTGGTAAAAGAACAGGTTCAAAAATTATTTTTCTGAACACACAGTAGAAATGAAAATATCCCTGTTAGTTAAAAGGATGACTGGTGGTTATCCCTGGAAACAGACACAGAAAAAGTATAATAAAATTTGCTCTTCAGCTAGTAAAAACAAAATAAATGCTACAACTACTTAAGAGGCCTTTTTAAATGAAACTAGCATGCATGGCACAACCTTAACTCATAGCTCTCTTTTCAGAAAATGTAATTGAGTGACTGGATAGACATTTGTGGATTTATGTCACTTTTCAGATAATCTTCAGCACACGCACCGTTAGAGGGCAACAGTAGTCTCCACCACCTTAAAAAGGGGGTTGCATAGATCATCTGCCTCTTGTAATCACTCATTTCCCCAGAAGATGAAATTTAGTCTCCCTTTTAATTTTTAACTAACAACCCTTATTACTTGCTTAGCTTAACAATAACATTTTTATAAATGTATTCTCTCCTCAGCATGCCCTTTCCCCTAGAGATGTTCATTTCAGAATGTTGAGAAAAAAAATCTAGTATTACAGGTTATTGCTGAAGGGCAATAATTTTAAGATTCAATGATTCACCTGTCATGCCCCTTATTACTCCTAGACCAGTGTAGCTGCTGTGTGGAAAGATGAAATAGTTCATTACTCAAATCTTTTGAAAATGTTCTGCGAAGAAGCCTATTTAAAGAAGCCATTGCTTTTTAAAGAAGCAATAGATTATTGATGCAAAAGCCAATTGAAAAGTTCTTGCACTGAGTAAAGCCTTCCCTCTTGAGTCTTATTGATTTCACGGCTGCCTACAATTTCACAAGCACTTGAGGCAAAGAGTTATAGAAAATAAGCAAACAAAAGTGTGCTTGGCTGAATGCATTTATCTCAGGGAAACATACAGGACATCGTCAACACACAAATACATTATCTACTTCCTCTATTAATGCGTGAGAAAAAAATAATACGAACAGCAGGAAGACATCTTTTCTTAGCAAAACCAATGTGTACTCTAAGGAACCAGGACACATAATCCAATTAAATGATCTTGGAGAATGGAGAATCAGCACTGAAATAATCCAATTAAATGATCTTGGAGAATGGAGAATCAGCACTGAAGGGGGACCGGGACAAAAAAAAAACAAAAAAAAAGAAAAAGGAAAAAAACACACAACCAAAAAACCACACTGATCATTTCTGCTTCCTGACTAGAAGTCAAAGCCCAAACTATCTGAATTCAGGTACTACTGCTTCCAATTCACAGAGAAGGATCACTCAGAAATCACAGGAAGAAGAGTACAGTTTCTCCAGTGCTGCATTCTGCTCAGGATTCAACAGGCCATATGAGTTAACAGAAGGGCCCATTATGATTAACAGAAAAATGGAAGTTTGTCAAATTGTAGCTAAATCAAAATGTTTGAGTAACAGATTCTAGTTAAGGTTAATTTTAAAACTGCATTTACTGCTCTCAGCCTGGCTCAGATTTTGCTAGCTCTGGAAGTACATGCATTTTATATATAGCTATTCTTCCCCTGATAATGAGTTTTCTATGTTTAATCATCTGTGCTATACCAGAATTTATGTATGAAAACTGACAATTTACATCTGGTCAATTTGCCCAAATCTTCCTTCAGCTGTTGCCACCTTGGTACACAATATTTCTGTATATACATTGAAATACGGTAGGTAGTCAAACGAAATTACTCAGTGATCATACGAATATTGCTTGTGAAAATGTGACATTTTAGTGATGTACTTATGATACTTCTGTCCACATCTAAACCTGGCACAGTAGATATTTTAGTAAGCTGTGTATCAGCACTGGGCAACTGAAATGTTTCTCCAGCTTCCAATTATTTGGGTTGAGATTTTATTTCATACCATATTCAACAATAAAAATTTGTCATACTGACTATCACAGGTGGGCCGAGACCCAGTCAACCTCCAAGATGCTGAGGTTGTTTACCAGTGGCTCAGCCCGAAATCCTCCTTCTTCCCAGCATTTTCTGACGTGACAAGTTCTAGTCGATATCATTCACCTAATGAAATTCAGCAGTTTATTTTCACCTCCTTGATTTTCTTACCACTTGCTACAGGTTGCATAAAGGCTATATCGAAACTGCCTTGTGGAGAGAGAAACCTAGGCTCCAGACCCACTGTCCACAATGCTCCTACTGCTCAGAACTAGTAACCTGTGGAGATGACTGATGTAAAAACAATGCATAGCACTTTGCCAAGTGTCCTCAAGGTTTGGCATAATGTCATTACAGCCCTAAGACAAAATGGGAGGATTTTTTTTTCTTATAACTATCCAAAACAATATCCAGACAGCACTGCATTTACTATTACAGTTCTGAGGAAGCACTGTATGCTTGGGAGGACGCTGGAGGAAATTACAATGTTACATGGCAAGTAGGAAGCTTTTATGGTCCAAGGAAATCATGTTGTGCACTGTCTGTCTGGGACAGACCTTGCAGCAAACTAGCCTATCAAGACAAGCTACCGCAACTCCATGTCAAAAAAAGTACTTGGTTCACTCCAGAAGGAATGAGGATGCATGAGAATGCAGTGCAGACCAGGACCCTGAACTGACAGAGAACACTAGCTGTCTCAGTAGTAGAGATTGATCTCGGATCAGTCCTGTTTAAATTTAACCTGACTTTTACCCAGATGACTTGAGAAGATTGTCACTGGTGAGACCGAGTCCTGGGCGAATCTCTGAGAACTGTGATGGCTGCCACATCAGCTTTGCCTCTAACTTCTTCATCAACACTGCAGGTTGTCATCTACTCTCCTCCCCACCTTCCTCCTCCCAGGCTTTTGGGCTGCAAAGTTTTGCAGTCGAAAACATGGCTTTCTAGCAAAATTGCACAGCTAGACTATCGGGTTTGTGTTGCAGTTGTACAATTCTGGGGAATTTTTACAAAACTGGTATAGCTTGTTCATACAACCCAACCTGAACTAAGGGGAAATGAGACAAGCAGTTTTCATATCCTCTTCTGTTAGCACTTACTTCCATTTTGTGAGAGCTCAAGGGCAGCATCATCAAGAACATCACAGGCAATCTCTTAAAAAAAAATAAAGAAAACAAAAAAAACCCAACAACAACAACAACAACAAAAAAGAGACCTACCACCCCGTAGACATTCTAGAAAAAGTTTAAGGCATCTACATACTTCCTGACTTCAAGTGCCCTTTCTTCTCATAAATAACACACGGCCAGAGCTGCTCCTTTAGCTAAGAATAGGCTGAAGAAGTTCTAGCCCACTGACATTTCTTCTTTCCACAGCTGTAGCTTAATTTGTTACTTCTTTCTTGAGATTACCACTCACCTATGTGGATTCAGATGCACTCTATACTACTTCTTTTAAGCCCTACACATTTGGAGAGAATTGCATGTAGCTGGCTTTGCTGAGCAGCCATCTCAGGAAAAAAGCACCAAAGCTTCTATAATCATTGCTTTCTTTCCAGATTTCCTTTTGGGAAGACAGGCATATTATAACAATGACAAATACAGGAAATTCTTCTTTTGCATCACTTCTCCTTAGAGAAAGTCCATTAAATCCTGCTAGTGATCCCTGTCAAAAGTCCATCAACAACTCCATTCTTCACTCCAGCTTCAGACTAAGTAAACCCTCCATTTTGCCTTATTCAGTAACCCAATCCATTATCCCAGCCTCTGTATTACATAATAAACTCAATTCAGTTAAGGCAATTACTTCTTCCAGTAAAGAAAGCATTGCCCCCAAAGCTGTTTGAAAATACAGGGACTTTTGTAGCTACCTTTCTCTTTGCCTATTTTAAGTCCACTGGGAAAATTTGGTGCTCTGGCATTACAGTGTTATTTTAATCATGTAAAGAAAACATTTGACCATTTCTGTATTAATGTCTTTAATTTTTCGCAGATGGTCAGCTCTAAGCTTAGATTTCTAACTGGCAGGACATTATTACATGAAAAAGTACACCTTTTTCCCTTACATGTTAAGTCAGATGAAATAATAATTTTGCATCTTCTATCTAATATTTATGCGTCTATTCCATTCACTGAGACGTGTCAAATGCTGTACTGGCACAATTCAGAAGAATTAGAGCAAGAAAAGAAAATACCTGGAGCCTTCTTTTTCATGAGCAATATTTATTACCTGGGGACATTAACTTCTGAATGCTGGAACATCAGACCAGCTGGGATACATGCACAGAAAACTTCTTTACTGCCTTGTGCTGGTCTAATTTATTCCTGTGATAGCAGGTAGCATGCTGAAATGCATAAGGAATTCTAGAGAGGTACTCTGTATGCTGTGCAACACTCTGCCCAGTCATTACCACAGAAACAGGAAGGTCTTTCCTAAACTTCTTGGCCTGGTTTTTCCTCTCTTTTTCCTCGCTATAATTTACTCTTTCTGTGCCTTTTCTCTGTTGTGCAACGGGGGGGGACGGGGCGGACACAAAAACAAAAAACCAAAAACAAAACAACAAACAAAACTTTGTTTTTAAATAAAAAATTAATTTTAACATCATCACTTAGCACCATGTAGTATATACCAATACGCTACAGCATTTGGATCTGCGTGGTCACAAAATTCTACAGTTTTGTCAACTATTCCCCCATTATTTCCGTCTCCAGATCCCTCAGGCACATCAATTTCTTTTCTTCTGTGCCCAAAACCCCTTAAATTGCAGTTCCTACCTCTTCATAGCCACTGGCTGCATCTACCAGCCTGCCCACATCTGAGCAGGAGCCTACCCCAGGATGTCCCGGGGGGAGCAAGGACTGTGTAGCCAGACATAAGTAAAACAGCAAGACCCTGGCCAGCATGACAGAGTAATGATAGCAGGAGCTCACATCTGTCTGAGGGACAGAAGGAGTTAGAAAAACTATCCCCGAGGTCAGAGAAGTGCAGGGACAGCCCTTGCTTCACAGTTTGAAACTGTTTGAAGGAAAACCTGCAAAATTTGCTGACAATGTCCGTGAGGCTTCCCCATCCTTCTCACCTCTCCTGTCTCTTATAGTCAGTCAGCTGAAACCCCCATATGATGCAATTTGGATGCCTTAAAATATCAGACTTTTTCTCATTCTTTCTTTCTTTGAATCAGGATCTAGAATGTTTCCGCTCATCTTTTTATTCAAATATTCCTCATTGCTCTGCTTCCCCCTGAAAAGACTCTTTCATTTTGAAATTAAATCTAGTCATAAATTAAAATACACTGAAAGAAACTTAACTTTCAAAAGACAAATTCAGTAAATTACGTCATTATCTTCTTCTTTATATGAAATAATGTGTAGCCATGTATTTTTTATGTGTGTCCATGTCTAACTCCTCAGGGGGCAAAATTACTATTAGATCTTCAAAGTTAGTGTTCCTCAGGTTTAGGTCATCTGACTTACATCTCTGAAAATGTGGAGTTTACAGTTTGGGGAAAAAAGTGGTGTTCTTTTAATCCATTGCAAAACCTGTATGTCCCATGTATCTATAAACCCATTCTCTCTGTTTTATGTTTAGAGTTTGTAAGAAGGGGAGGAAGAAGATGGGTAAAACTGGGTTTTTGTGAAGTTGTTTGTGATTTTTTAAACAGATCTTATTAAAATGTTGATATATTATTTAACCTTATTATCAAGGTTATTAACAAAATAATTCTATGGCTACAGAATTCAAAAAGAGTCATTAAGAAACTCTGCAAACAAATAAAAAATGTTATCCCTCAAGAAGTATAGTCCATGTAGTACTTTCGACTTAAACTTTTGACTGTGACATCTTTTGGTTTCACAGACCTTGATTACATCTACAGACACCATCACTAAAATAAGAAACTCCTTGAACATTACTGCTGCTAAACCTGAACTATATGAACTCTCCAGCTGGAAAACTTACTGTAGGAAGGCAAGATAAAAAAAGATTCTGTACGTATCAGTATTCAGGTAAACATAACAGAGACTTATTAAGGAAAAGGGAGTCTTGCAAGTTTCCTGAAAGATTTCTGAACTTGTTAGACCATTTCACTTATTTTGCAACTATGTTGTCTAATTTATTATTTGTTTTCTGGAAATGCTTCTCTAAAACCAAATTTTATTTTAAAAAAAAATTTAAAAATCTATACCTTTATTATTTGTTTAAACCTTTAAGGTTTAAATGGGCTAACCAATAGGTTTATCTTACCATGGTAACAAAACTTTGTTATGCTGCTTGAGGCTGTGTTGCAAAGCAGAAAATCTGTCTATAAATTTGTTAGCTAATTAACTCACTACTCCATGCAGTACAATAAAAAAAAATATTTAGCATGCATGATGTACTTCAGATTCTTAGTGCTACTGAACTCACTCAAATATCTGATTCATTCTCCAGGCTCTTGAAACGTACTTTACCTACACAGTAACAAAACTACTTCAAGGACTAATACGCAATGCATGGCACACCCTGGTGGAAAAGCGCTGGACATGAGTACTTGCCTCCTCTGTTCCAGCAGTTAAAATACATCCTCCAAAACTGGAAGTGCAATTTGGGAACTTTTCCGAATAACACTGGCTGGAATCCTGTAGTTTCTTTCATCTATTCATGGTAAACTGCAAAAAAGTTTGAAAGTCATGAGAAAATATAAGTCGACTGTTGCTTTAGGCTGTAATTAATAAGACTTCATGCACTAAACTATACAAGCTGTGATATTGACGCATATCTAGAGTTGCCTGCAATGATAAACATTCATTTTCAGTCTTCATCCGAGACTCGAATAAACAGGCATTTATGGTACTGAAAAAGCATAGTACATACAGTCTCCCAAGACTACCTCAGTTCTACAAGGAAAATTCTAACAAAATACGTCATGGAGCATTTTAAATGTAGAAGTATAGAAGCTTAAGCAGACTCTAATTACCAGAGCTATCAGATGCTGCCATTCTACAATATCTCAATTTTCCCAGCCTGATATTTTAACAGTAGCTTGAAAGGAAAAGAAAAAAAAAAAAATAAAAAAAGGAATTACTAAGATGACAGCTCAATTGTGCAGCAAAACTAAGTTATATTATAAAAAGACATCCAGTGAAGATCTCTTTTTAACACTGAGTTTTTTTCCTTTGTAATCTTAACATAGGGTTTTAGTTGATGCCAAGAAACAGTCAATAAAAAGAAGCTTTTGTTCTTGAAAAGCACCTTTGTTCTTCCCAAGCCTTAGCAACAGTTCTTCAGTTCATGGATGCAACAAGAGCAGAATAAGGGGAAAGATTTAGTATGGAGAAACTCTATTGCTTACCTGAGTCCAGCTTTAGTCTCGTATCTGACACTAACTCATAGTGCTAAAACTGCTAAGCACTACCCCTAGTGACAAAACTGCTAAGAATAAGAAAAAGCACCTCCCCTTTTCTACTCTTTATTTCAGACCACGTCCCTTGAGCTGAGCACTGCCTGATGTGACCATTTTCTGCAACAGTGAAAGATGTAAATTTTTTAATTGGCTTTGTTGTGGTGAGCAAGCTCTGTTAAGTAGCTAGATTAAATATAGAATATGAAACTTCCTTGCCAGATTTTACTGAACACAAAGACTACTATTCCACTTAAGAAATTCGGAATTGGACCAGAGCACTGTACTATAACAGCCACAGGCACAGCTGAAGAGGCGACCTGATAACATTTCTCAGTTCTCAGGTCCAGGTCTCGCTGTTGCCATGGCTGAACAGCACATCAGGACAAAATAGGGAAAAATAAATTCTCCCATGCATAATAGGTTCCTCATGTGGGAAGCCTGGACCAGGAGTCACGAGGTACATCAGCAGGTCCCTAGGGCTGGGTAATCAGAAGGTGGGGAAAGTGGGGGCTCCAGATGAGGGGAACGTCTTCCACAGAGCTCATCCTTGTGCATCAGAGCATTTTCCATTTTCCTCACCATACTTTGATATGAAAGCTTGGATTTGTGTCTCACAGAAACCTACATTATGATTATTTTTCCATCACAATTTTTTTTAAATAACACACACTTGTTTTTGACAAAATCTGTCATCCAAAAAAACCACCAAAAATTATTTGGATTGCAAGGAGGAAGCACATGTTTAATTTAAAGTAATTTGACACTGAAACAAGTGTTGGTGGTAGCTAATTCTTCATTACTTAACATTTTTGCATCAAAACCAGATTTTTTTAATGGCTGTATCATAGCTTATAGCCATTGTAAGTCTATGTGGAAATACTTTGAAAATTTGTTCTGCTCTGTGTGATACCATAAATCATAGCAGAAGCTAAGAATAGGCATTTCAGGATTCAAAGCATCTTGATTTAACCATGCAACCTGAAATCTTAATTAGCTCTTTATAAGACAGATAATCCCTGATTTACATTATTCCCCACAAAAAAAAAAATACATCTTTGTCACTACGGATACATTTTTTCCTTTTCTTTCTTTTTTTTTTCTTTTTTCTTTTTTTTCTTTTTTCTTTTTTCTTTTTTTTCTTTTTTCTTTTTTCTTTTTTCTTTTTTCTTTTTTCTTTTTTCTTTTTTCTTCTTTTTTTCCTTTTTTCTTTTTTTTCCTTTTTCCTTTTTTCTTTTTTTTCCTTTTTTCTTTTTTCTTTTTTTTCCTTTTTTTTTCTTTTTTTTTCTTTTTTTTCTTTTTTTTAANTTTTTAATTAACTGACAGGATTCCAACTTAAGTGACTTGTGGTTCCAAGAAATTGCTCTGCTTCCCTCCTATTGACAAATTATTTCTGTCTCTCTTATTTCATGACAGTATAGTGATTTTCTCCTATGGATACAATTTAAGTAATAATGGAATTGTTCTACTTAAGATGACTAGGAACATTAACTTCAAATTTATCAACAATCCACTTAGTTTGCTATATAAACTCCTTGATTACTAGAAATACTGAGGATATCCGATATCTTTTCAGTTTATTTAAAACAGCTAGTTAATACTAAAATAATGCTGGTTTAGGTTACTTAGGATCTTAGGTGACATGTTAAAGACATACTAATACTCTTCTACACATAACAATGAAGACTGGGATTTAAATCAGTGTTTCCTCGGTTTATGAACTTTTATCTGACCCCAGCTATGGGATGGTCAATGCCTGAAAACTTCAAACTCAGTTTTGATGTTTCCAATAGAAAGAGTTATTACAAGTTACACCAAGGAGATTAATAAGCCAATTCAAAGCCTTCAAAGAGAAAAAGCTACTTATATTGATCTTAAATAGTTATAGATCAGGCCTGTAATTTAGCTACGTGCTGAGGCTCCAAAGAGTGTGTCCTTTTTAAGAAGCTTCTCATTTTAGTTCCATGAGGACCAGAGGAATATAACGTGCATGACATCATGAATCACTTCAGTTTCAGTTAACCTTTTTAAATAACTATGTTTTTTCTTTCATCAAGATACCGGCTAAAGATATGGCCATGTCCATCACTGATCCTAACTGCAAGTTCCAAAAAGACATTACAACAGAATCTCCAGCTGCTGAAATTATTTCACTACAAATTTAGCTTTAGCAAATTATGTAATTCTTTTTAATGTGAAGTTATAATTCCTCCTGAAAACACCTTATATTTGCAAGCAACTGATTTCTGTTCAGACTATGGTTCAGAAAAGGCTTATAAAGAACAAGGAGGTGGCAACTGAGCACCACGTGGAGTCTTAAAAGGAACAGCAGGAAAGACACCTCGCGATGGACTTGCTGTCTCAGCAACCCTTTGTTTTACTATTAAAGTATTTTTCAAGCACAGAGACACGTGATAATTCTGCGCTGTTCCTGGTTACACTGCCAGTGCAGCTGTTGATATGCACTACAGTGGATTTTGAAAACCTGGATCATTACAGAAGACATTGTCCTCCTATGGCAAACACCCAGCTTGTGTGCAATCATATAACTTCTTTTCCGTTTCAAGGTTCTGGATCACAAAAACAAAGAACTTGCTTGGGTTGCGTTTCATGACAACTTCAGTATGCATATAAGCAAGTCACTCAACCACATCATTGCTAACTGTAAGGGTTGTACAGTCAAACTTCTCCCTTACAGACAGGACCACTCCTCAACCTCACCTGCCCAGCCTGTAGCCGTCCATCCCAGCACTCCAACTGTGGGACTCATTCCACCAAGTCTCACTAATACCAATGATGTCGTAGCTCTGGGAACTGACCAACGCTTCCAATCTATTCTGTTTTTTCTCATACTGCATGCATTGGTGTATAAGCATTTCAGATGTGCTCCTGAGCCTTCTGTGCTCCCAGGAATGCCCTCATGTTGAGGGCATTCAGGTCCACTCCTTTAAAAAACAAACAAACAAAAAAGTAAGCTTTGCTGGCATTTAAGCTTCTCATGGTGATCATCTTCAGTCTTGCTGCTTGTCTGTAGTTGCCTCAGAACACAGAATGGATCCTTAGGAAAGGCTATGGAATAACCTGTGAAAACAAAATTTCTCACATCTTTCCCTATGGAAAGCATTTTATCTTCTGTATGATTTCTCCAATTGCTCTTAAATTATAAATGGGTTAACTGTTAACTATTTTTTTTTTAATAGGGTTGAACTGCCCTCTGCAGCTGAATCAGAGGTAAAACGTGTAGAAAAAAATTTATACCATGATTCATGAACTATTTCTAATTGCTCATGAAGTCATGTTCACTTTTGCTAGATCTCAAACTGTCCAAAATAACCCAGTGAGAGTTTTATGAGCAGCAGGTTTAGAATATTCAAGCAATGTTTACAGAGAGATTGAAATCTTTTTGCAAAACTTGCAAGCATTTGGGTTCTCAATTTCAGGAATAAAAGGGAAACTGTTTAGGGCCCAAAAAAGGTTTGGTTTTCACTATTTCCTTTTTGGTCCTGTGAGATCACAGGGTTAAGAAAACATTCAGAACATACTTCACAAACACATTCACCTGCAAAAATAAGAACAGTAAAACAGAAGTCTAGCTGACACCTTCCAAGAGCAAATTCAAGACAAGAATTGAGTGTCTGAACCCATTGGAGTTTGACTTATTTATGCTGTAGATAAAAGATCAAGTGTCTCAAGCTGAAGCAGATTTTTTCTGCTGGCTCAGCATAAGATAGAATATTAGAATTACTGTTCCTACTCGCTTGGGTATAATGCCATTCACAGTATCGTGTAAATTGTGATCCACTCTTCTACATACTGAATAAATACCAGATAAATGCCTGTTCCCATGAAGAAGATGATACAATTTACAAGACAAGTAGTAAAAGTTGACACGGGATTGAGTAGAGTTGGGGCACAACAACTAAATTGTACTAAGACAATCTCAACTGCTTTGATCAGTACTAATGACTAGTTAAGAAATCACACACATTCCTTCATGAAAAAACAGCAAATTTTAATAATGCACACTTCAAACAAAACGCTACCATCATTGCAAGAGATTAATAAGGGGTAATGAATGATGCATCCGCAAAGCCAGAAAATTCCATTTTCTGCCCCTAAGAAAGTGCTTGTAAAAAACTGAGTGAGCTTCTCAGAAAAAAAAATTTAAAACCCAATCATGTCTTGAATTTATGGTTTTGCACTATAGCTTTCAAACGCTAATCTCTAACTGCTGAATCAACACCTGCACAGCAACAGCAGGAGGGGGAATACTGGCACTTGAGGCTCCAGTCAGCAAGTGCAGAGGAGTCCGGTAGCTTGGCAACAGTGGTACAAGTAATCTTTAAAATTTCATCCATTTAACTCCTCAGGAGGAGGACTCTTAGAGAGCTGAGGTTGCTGCTAAAAGTGATCGTACAGCACCTACAGTCACTGATCAATTTAAAAAAGTAATATAAAAAAAGATTCAGAATGATTGAAAGTAGTACAGAACTTCCAAAAAAAAAAAAAATGGTTGTGTTTTTGGGTTTTTTTAAGATTACTTTGATTTGCAGGTTAACACTGAATACCTGTTACCTCGAAGTCCCCAGGAGACATCGATTTCTACACTATTGTATTGTTGAAGTATAGTCTTATTTCAGGGTAGGCTTCAATTCCTTTATTATTTACTTGAAACATTGGCATCTCAGTAGAATGATAAAATTACAAAACAAAAACAAACACAAAAATCACACAGTAGTTCTCAAAGAATCTGTGAGAAAAAACAGTTTGATTTTTAAAGTTAATTTCCAAGCCCACTTACTTACACTGTTCCCAAAAAGTTAAAAGAAAGCAGAAGGCTGACTGGTAACACAAATTTGATACAATCTATGAATGGGATGGTTTATAGCAAATTAGCTATAATGCATCATCATTTATAAATAGTCAATTGTATCAAAAGTTCTTCTCTGGTCACATTTATGAGCTTTTCCAAGTGGTTAGGAAAACACAGATAGTCTAGAGACCACACTTATCAGAAAAACGTTAAAAGTACCATTGTGCCATGAATTTTGAATGGCTTTAATACTACCTTGCAATATGCAATTATACACTTACATGCACAGAGATGCTATGTTCAGAAGTCCTTAAATTTAACTTTAACGTTACAACTGCCACTTGTACTTGCGTTCATTACACCTATTTCAACACTATTTTTTCAGTCTACAGATTCCTAACAGCACCGTTTTGCATACTTTTGCTAAGCTGAGAGTGCTGAGATGAGAGAAAGGTATCTGATGGAACTTTTATCTGTCTTTCTCTTTAAAGCAGAGCTCCTTTCTGCCCCTTTCCAGACTTGGTATCCCTGAGCGAGAACGGGAAGAGAGAATAGCAAAAGCTGAACTCAGATGGGAACTGGAGAGAGGAACCATTCCACCCTTTCTCTGCACTCTTCTCCAACCCACACAAAACCCTCTTCCGTTCTTGAGCAGAAACCTCCGCCTTTTCTCTGCAGCTACCCTCCCAGGGATAAAGACAGTGGAAGGAAGAGCCCTTTCTTAAAAAGGGCTGAGATTCCTGACAGAGATGGTGCTTCTGGCGTCACTGTGAGAAAGCCACCAGCTCCAGCCGGAATAATTCAACTCACAAATACTTTGAAAGTTTGCAACTGCGACTCTCGCTGGTACCACTTAAAGAAAGTGTCCTTTGTGAATTTAGAGCTTACGAACAAGCAGAGTATGAGTAATGTCATTGCCACTCCTAACAAAGATCAAATCCCAGTGAATCAGCTATGTGGGAACCAAAATATCACAGTGACAGGCACTTCAGAACTACATCATAAAGCCTCTTTTGTAAAAATGATGGGTTAAATCTTAGCCCTATTGAAGTGAAAGCTCACTCAAAATCAAAGAAGGGAGTAGCATGCCTCTAGGGAAATAAATTGTTCAAAGGCTTATCTTCCCAGCAGTATCGGGCTGCTTCTCACACCTTGCTCTGGTTCTTGCTCTGCCTCTGACCTGCTGTGCGATCCTGAGTAATTCGCTCACGTCTCACCCTCTGTGCTGTGAACCTCTCTCTCAGACTGGAGCTGTGCTTTAACATGAGATAGCCTGCTTCTTGCAACAGAATGCAGGTCAGCTGCTGCTAGGTACCCAAATGCTGCCGCTGTTATTACATCTAACAGTAAACGCAAGTGTACTGTATCTTTATCTTTAGTGAATTTGGGATTTTTGTTGTTCCAGTCCTACAAACGCCATCTTCTTTCCAATTAGGAATCTGGGTGATAGAGAAATTGCCTGACAAAATAGAAGCCATGAAAGGACTCACAGATCTAACCACAACAGACGAGGCCCTTTGCTGTAAAACAGGATGACAGCATGTTCCAAAATGAGTTAATGCATTCTGAATTAAAAAAGAAAAGCAGAAAATTAAAAAAAAAAAAAAAAAAAAAAAAAATCATTGAGACTTGCTAATAAAAGCTATTTGGAACCATCTCAGCTTCCAAACAGGTAATGCATTGATCTCTATAAAATCAGGTAAAGGCCATCCAAAGTTGGCAGTTTCAGCTCCCAGCACTGAATACACAATCTAGGTGCTCTTAGAACAATGCTAAATTCGTATAAGCAACCAAGCAATAGCATCTTAACAAATACACAGGCTATTGACCAAATGCAGAAGAAGGCAACTTCAGGTATGTGATAAAAGTCATGGCAATAGTACTACATGGAAAAGAGCAGACATATTTAAAAAGCATTTGGCTAACTGATCCTCTGCCACTACAACTGCATCTTGAGGCCATTCAAGGCTGTGGAAGAATTCAGCACAAACAGGCACAGGACAGGGTTGTATTCCTGCTATTGCCATCCTCATGAAGCCAGAGTGAGCTTCTGAAGAGAAAGGACACACTATTATTCCACAGATATTCTTCACAGTCATCTATGAGAAATTAATCTTGTGGAGGATCCTTCTTTTGCCAGTTCTTCATGGTCTACACAGCAGTCATTATAGAATGTTTCTCATGCCTGAATCTGATATCTTCTCTATGGTAAAGACACTCAGAAAGGAAAAGTGAGCTACTTATTTTGGAAAATAAGCACAATATTGTCCAAAGGAGCAGAAAAGTAGCTGTATATTTGGCCTAAATTAGATGACTAGCAATTCTCTTGGCATGGGCTATAGAGAGAATAAGGTTCTGGAACAATTCACGTCTATGGATGTCTGCATCCGGCTCTTCACAATTATTTTATTTCCTCCCTCTTGCGTTTTCGCAGCAGTAAAATGGTCATCCTGTGACCTCTCCATACCTCAACGCTTACAATTTCTTATTGACCATCATAAGAGCTACTGCATTCAGTTACCCAGTTTGCAGGCATAAAATAGATTTCTGGGGAAAAAATGCAGTATATTTCACTCACTTTTAAATTAAGATAGTGCTTATTACATACTCCTACAGCTAAAACGTAACACTAAGAAAAGCAAATAAGGCTTCACACCTTCCTGGAAATTATCCATCAGAATAGAAGGACAGAGGGAGATTACTTTCAGCAACAGGGCATCAGTCTAATAACTGTTCATCTTTCTACAACAGTCCATCCAAACACATGGCAATGACCTTCTACTTAAGCCCTTGGAGGTAGCACAGTAAAACTGATATACACAGAGATTCAGTTCATAAACTTATAGGTGAGCTTGCATAGCAGGGTATTATTTGCATACCAAGCATGATAAAAAAAAAAAAAAAAAAAACCAAAACAAAAACAAACACAGAAATCATGGATTGAGAAGCTGAGAGAACAAAAGCTCACAGCACTGAATTGTGCCTGGTAAAGGGAAGGAGGGGAGGAATTACCTCAGTAGGGCTAAAAACTTTTTCTTGGAAAAATATATCTGTATTATTAACTTTGTTTATGGTTTAAACTTCTTATTAACACAAATTCGTTTTTTAAACCATCTCATCAGAAAGCCACCTTCTCTGGCAAAGTCGCAAGACTTGATCACTGTAATGAGAATCATTTTACAGGCATCCTAAACCATAAAAATCTACAATATTTATGGTTAGTCTTTAAAATTATTTCTCTAATAAGTTCTTAAGGTATCATTGTCCTCTGGAAAGTAGCTGAGATTATTATGCACAGGATTATGTTTAATTGTTAGCTGTACAGCTTCATTGAGTACTTACATGGTGTACAGTTCCTCTTCTACAAATGCCCAGTAGCAGCTTATTTAGTGTCTGCCAGCTTCTCTTTATTTTTTAAAATTATTCTAACATCTCTTTGCACCTGTGCAAGGTGCCAAATTATTTTTTCTTACCTTTTACTGTTTTTCTGTTAAAAAAAACTACAGTACATTATAATAATTCTCTGCTTTTCAGATACATCCCTTGTCTTCTCAGGTAAGGCCTCTCCTTTTTTTTTTTTTTTTTTCCTTTAAGACCTTTCTTCAGCAGCCTTCTGCTGTGCTTTGTCCTTTGATCTTTTGCTTGTTTTACATCTACAGATGTCTTCCATGGACAGGAAGGTTTTTCTGTGGAGGGTTTTTCCTCAGCTTTGGTTTAGCTTCACCTGACAAAGATCTTCTCCAAGACCACCAATCTATGCGTCTCACTGCTGTAAATGACACCATTTCCAAAATCATTAAGCAAGATATATTCCTTTACTTTCACTTCATTTACAAAGATAAGTCTAAAATATGCTCATTTTCCAAATGTATTTTACTTTGACTAAGAATAAAGTCTTAATACATTTTTCAAAACCATCACAGTACTGACCATTCTTAACAAAACCTGAATTGGTAAGTTATGTCTTGCACTTGATGCCAGAGAAATGTTGACGGCACTCAAAGTTAATTATCATTTGCCATCACCACAGAGTAAGTAACAGTAGAGGAAATAAAGAAGGAGCAGAAATGCTTTTTATGAAAAGACAGTGACATACAGCACATATTGCATCTTCTTAGAGCATTATCATAAGAGAATAAGGTAACAAGTGTAAGCCTTCAATATTGCATGAAACCTCAAAAGGTATTTAAGCTAGCTAAAAGTATTAGCTTATTTTCTTTGTTTTCCTCTGGACATCAATATCCACCTCCCGGTCTGATGGTTAGGTTCTCCTTCAAAGATACTTGGTTTTGTATTTAATCACTGAATACAATGCGAACATTAGATGTCTCATATTTTGAAAAATGTATTTTCTTTAATCCAGTTTTTATTTTCTTCCTGTCACTTGAAGTTACATAGTTCCAAGCCTTTTCTGTATCAAACAGTAGAGTTAACACTTTTTCTACTACACCTACTACATTTTCTTCTATATTAGTCCCTGTAGTTCAAGCAGAGAGCTAATACACAAATCGAGCTCCCTTGCAGTAGAAAGCAAAATTACACATTGAGTCAGGCATATTACTTAGTATAATCTTATTTCTAAACAAGATAATAATAAAAATATCAACATAATATTTCTTCCACACTGAGGAATAATAATAACAACAATGCATGCAATCTTATTTCCCAGAAGGCCATATCTATAATCAAAGACGTAGTTTCTGTGTCTAGAAATCCCCAAAGCTGTCACTCCATAGAGCCATATGTCAGGATAAAAAATCTGGTCTGTTTTCATTACTTCTTGCCTCTACACCTGACTCTCATGGTTCTTTATGGCTCCTCCAGCTCTAACTCTACATGCATTAATGCTTTCCTGCTTTACTTCTTGCTCTATGCTGCACCAGCACAAGCATTCATACACTTATGCATGAGTCGGACTGGGGCACTAATGAAGTTGAAAAAGACATCTAGCAGAAGAAAATAGTTAGCCTGATTAAATTGGTATTGCCCCTAAGAAGCTATGGGCCAAATTTCATCCTAAAAGAGTGCCCAACGGTTTTTTTGTTTAGGGTTTTTTTGTATGATTTTGTTTGAGGGTTTTTTAACCAACTCTATGTTTTTATTTTGTCTCAAATCTTGTCTATGGGCATTTTCAAGTTTACCTATACTTGCACAGAGCCTGCTTCAGCTGTTAGCTCTGTAACCCTCCTTCTCTTGGTCACTTTGTTCAGCAACTTCTACCGGGTGCCCAGAGACTCCACAAAGTGGGATATACAAAGTTCAGCAGTTCACAGCAATTATTTACTTGTGAATACACATAAGAGATGCCTAGGTGTAAGGAGTAGTATCTAGATGATAACATGGTCTCCACTCTTGTGGCAGTCATCACTTAGTGGAAAACAACTGATGCCTATTGCTCCTTAGAATGGGATAATCCTCAACCTTACCGAGTTGTCAACTTCTAATCCCCTGCTTTTTGTCTTTAATACCTTTTGTTATCAGTGCTCAGCCTCTTTAATTCTTTCAGGATTAAGATAACTCACATTTTAATAATTTTCCGAATAGAGCTAAGACAACACCACATTGCTTTGTGGCACCAAACCAGACCTTCAACCACAAACTGCTGGAGCCCCAGCCGGGAGTTGGGGTATCTGTTATTCAGGTGATCTCACGCCCTTACACATTCTACTTCTTCCACCTAGAATGAAATGGGTATTTGTTACAAAGCTGACCTAAGCAACCGTCATCCACTTCTGAGCATCCAGCTTTAGTCTCAGCATAAGCAGACAGCACATACCACCTCCAAATTAGTCTGGCCTCAGTGATGCTGCTGCTGCTGCCCTTCACAATGTGGAAGTACTCTTCTTTCCACATCACTGAGTGCCAGGGCAGGCAAGAAAGAGGATAGCACCACGCATAAGGGAAACAAATCCAGCACACACAAAGCATGTCAAACTAAGAGGGAGAACATTTCAGAAAAATTCCAAAAATTCCCTTAACCAGAATTTTTCGAGTAATCAACATTGAAAGTCTTCGCATAAACTTCCAGGGGGCCTCCAATGGAGCCAGGCACCTTTGTCACACAGCTGCCTTAGGGTCTGCCATCTCCTCTGTCTCATCCTTGGCCACACAATGAACTCAGAGTGGCAAACATTGTTTCCAGAGCTTCCAGGATCCCTTTCAGAATATTACCTCAGGAATTTCGCTAATTGATACTTTTTCATGAGATGTTTCTATTTTGACAGATTGATATTTTCAGATGCACAACAGTAATCTCCAGTTTTAAATATCCACTTTAAATGTAAGGTTTTACATTTACCTTTTGTTTAAAAAAAAAAAACAAAACCATAATCAAAATTAACTCCACAGATGTTTCCTTTATCTAAAAACAAACTTTGGCATCCTTGCAAATCAAAAAGATGTTTGTGTGAGTGTGCACATATGCCTGTGAATATGACTAAGTACTACCTAACATAAATCTTCCAGTCAGAAGCCAGGCCTTTAAATATTCTTCAGTGACAACCAGGCCACACTTTTCACATATACGTGAGATATACTTTGCCTTTATATGAGAGATTAATGGTGAAATGCTACAAGAAATGAAGCATTTGAAGCTGCAAGACCACACACACAGAATCCTGCTGGCCAAGGTTATCACACACACGAGGGACTTCATGTCACTCCCCTCCCTCCCCAAAGGCCACAAATCACATCCTACTGCAATCTACTCCTACCTCAGGAGCCATGTATATGCACCCCATTTCCTTCCATGATCTCTCCCCCACCTTTACGATTTCTCTGAGATGGTTATATCCAAGATGTTAAATCAATTCTTTTTTGAGGAGATAAAATAGAGTATGGTTATGCAGATACTAAGGGATTCTTTCAAATTCTCATGTGATTACAGACTTACATCGGTGCATGCATTTTTGCAGGATGTGCACTAAAGGCTAAACCTCTACTGTTGGCTCATTGCACTGGAAACATTGTGCTCCTTCAGTATAGTCTGAAAAGAGTAATTTGATTCTGCTGTTTCAAAGTACAGCTTTGAAAACGTAGCTGAGTCTACCCTAGGAGTACTTCCTGGCATGGCTTTCCGATACTTCCAAACTGGTAACACACTGAAGTTTTCAGCAGTTTCTGCTTATATATCTGCTGCAACATACCTATGCTTATTATGAGCAATCTATAAATGAAAACCTAAATTTTGGAAGCAGGAAAATGAAAGGAGAAATTTGGCAACAGGCAGAGAAGGGCAGCAAGAAGTCTCCTACCCCCCTTAAAACTACTACCAGAGCTTCAACATACTTTAGCAACCATCCATGATTCATTCAACTAACTGAGAAGACCCATTAACAACATCCTGTTTCACCTTGTTCATACCACCCAAAAGGCAAAACTTATTTAAGTCCTGGCACTTCAAATGACCTCTCTCAGGCTGTATTAGTATTATATCAGTGGTGGTATTATGCTTTACTTTGAAGGAAGAAAGTAGGATATTGGAAGGGCAGGAATGAAAGGGGGTGTAGATTGGCAAATTCATTTGGACTTCCTACAAACAAACACAATTAAGGATACAAGTTTTTCTAACACTACGTGCCCTGTTCTTTATCCAGGGAAATCTGCATTGACATCAACATTGCTAAATAAGACCAAGGGTGAGATCTCCTAGGGAGCTTAAAACATTTTACCACCAAGAGGTGATTTTGCTTATCCCTATGCTTCTGGCCTGTACCCCTGACCTCTTCTTGTACTCTTGTACAGGAGTACCAAGTAGTAAACTGGACTATTGAGTTTATCAATCTAAAAACATATATCTGCCTAGTACAAACACCTGTCTACTTACTGAAAACCCAGCTGAGATTATTTCGACTTGATAGTTTTTTTCATTACAGAAAAACAGTGGTCCACGCTGACCTGCTTCAATATTTAAACTGGACTGCAGTTACAAGTTTTTT
The DNA here is from genome assembly GCA_013401275.1 of Pandion haliaetus. NCBI lineage: Eukaryota > Metazoa > Chordata > Aves > Accipitriformes > Pandionidae > Pandion > Pandion haliaetus. The sequence goes on along the minus strand of VYZV01005470.1, from coordinate 24,023 downwards.
TTTCAGCACATTGCATTAGTCTGGTGAGACTATGTAGGCTTTTCACTTTCCAAGGGTTATTCCTTCTGATTGTGAACCAAAAGGCATGTCATCCTAATTATTCTGCCCACTAAAAAGCACATAGCAGAGATGAGGCAAACAGAAATGAGAGGCTAGCAATTTTGCTAGAAAAAATTTGCTCGCAATACAAGCCCTGTAAAATATGAAAAATGGAAGGGCACTTTTTTAAATAATAAACCACGTGACCAATTTTCTATGCGTCATTTTTCAGCTCAAGTGTATTCTGAAGCATTTATTCATAATGATCATATAATGATGATGCTTCCAAGTTTCACCCTTGACGGATGAAGGTGATCTGTAGCCACTATATTTAAAGGCTATAAATGATATTTGTCTGTCATTATGCTCTACCACGCCACACTGCTTTCTGTTTAGACACATACCAAAATTGCTCAGGATTAAGCCTTAAAAGCTAGATTCCATTATATACTTGGGCAATTTGTGAGTATAAATACAAACTTTAAAACCTCAGTGTTGACTCTAACTAGCTCTCTTATGTACTCTGTTCAAAGCCCATTTCCATTTTCTTGTCTTCTGTACAAGACATAAGACACTTGCACACAAAACATTTGTAGTCTAGCACTATTTATTAGCCTATAAAATAAGAATTCAGGAGGTACAACCAATAAAGATTACTTACAGGTATGTTTTGTCAGTTGTTTTTCTTTTTTATTATAGTCAAAGCAGCACAAGTATCTGATCTCTCTGAGACATATTCAGCCTCCTTAGGCCTTGTTCAGAAACCTGTATACAAATTTTGTTAATTCTTTTGGATGGGATGCAAATAGAGACCCCTCTCTTTTGTTTTTGTACCTCATATGCTGTTGTTTCAGAAAATTATTTCCATACCAGACGAGTGAGGGAAGAAGGATGTCTTCAAAGAAAAGAAAACAATCAAGTTTGATTCCATTTCTGCTGCATACAAAGCAAATTCTAGTAAATATTAAGGGATGCAAAATTTCATCCTAAGTAATGAACACCACCAATAAAAGTGTTTCTCTGGGAATTAAAATAGTTCTCTTTCCATGTTGAAATTTTTAAGTGCATCTACCTACGTGTTATAAACCATCTGTTTTACTTGCTGTCTTTGGCTTCTGCATGATGTTGTAAGCAAAAAATAAGAAAATACTTGTCAAGTGGTGTTTTTAATCATCAAGATTACTTGATCATCAAGAGGTATTGTAATTATATCTGGAAGTTATTAAATTGCTTCTCGAGTTTAAAAAACCTACCCTCTTTTATAATCACAACTTTAATGGAATCTGAAATGCAATAATACATGCCAACAGAATTGAATATAAGAAACAAGTTATGATAGTGAAATTAAATTAATCACTTCAGTGGTGTAGCAGTAAAGTTAGAACTCCAGATTATTATTTTTTTAATCATTGACAGTTTGACAGTGTTAATAATTTGAAAAAAAAAAATATACAACTACAATGAAATTGTAGTTTCATCATAAATACATATGGATGTTGAAAACTTCCAAAATAATATAGAAGACCATCCACTTTCATAGAATCACAGAATGGTTTGGGTTGGAAGGGACATTTAAAGGTCATCTAGTCCAACCCCCCTGACATGACCAGGGACACCTTCCACTAGACCAGGTGGCTCAAAGCCCCATCCAGCCTGGCCTTGAACACTTCCAGGGATGGGGCATCCACAGCTTCTCTGGGCAACCTGTTCCAGTGGTTCACCAACCTCATCATAAAAAATTTCTTCCTTATATTTAGTCTGAATCTACATTCTTCTAGTTTAAAATCATTGCTCCTTGTCCTGTTGCTACAGGCTTTACTAAAAAGTCTGTCTCCACCTTTCTTATAAGCCCCCTTTAATATTGAAAGGTCACAATAAGGTCTCCCTGGATCTTCCTCTTCTCCAGGCTGAACAACCTCAACTGTCTCAGCCTGCCTTCACAGGAGAGGTTCTCCATCCCTCTGATCATCTTTGTGGCCCTCCCTGGATGCACTGCAACAGGTCCTTGCCTTTCACGACAGTATGATAAGCTACATTATCATTCAGATCTCCTCGAGATCTTTTGTCCTACTATTAGGTTTGCTTTTCAGCTGAGTCAGGAAACTGATCCCACTAAAAGATGAGCACTGTTACTCTCAGAAGAAACAGACAGGAACATAGAGGAGACGACATGGCCACCTTTCCAGTGCATTTTTACATCTCATGAAATCACACCCTGAAAACTAAAAAAAATAAATTAAAAGGCAGCCAGGCACAGCTCCCGTATGACAGCAAAGCCCTGATCTGCCACCATACCTCATGGAGCAGAAGAGTGAACCACCATGGAAAGTGTCTTGAGAGGAGAGTGAATCCTTCCATTCAGTCATCTGCACAGGGAAAACACAGGGCACAGGCATCCTAGCAACCACAGGTAAAGTGAGGAAAATGCTAACAGATTCTCCCCAAAAAGAAGTGCTTTCTTTGTCTCAAGGGATAATTTAAATTAACATTTTACTCAATACAATGCAATGGAATAAGAGCATTTACATGCTCAATCACTTTGATTCAGCAGCCTTGCATTAACTTGTTAAGCAGCACTAACTCAGTAATTTGCAATTTTCTGTCTGCTGCCGAAACTTAGCATGAGGCAGACTAAGTTATATCAGTTCAGAATAACTAACAAATATTTGTTTATACATGTATATTCACATATATAATTACTAATGATAATTTAATATTTATATTTTAAAGTACATACATTACAGATTATTATATTATATATACATACACACATTTCTTTATATTGATAGTAAAACTGTTTACTGGAAATAAAACAGTAGCTTATACTTAAAACCAACCCTATAAAAAAAAAAAATCTTCCTTGATAAAGAGGGGATTTTCTTCTCAAGATTACTTCTAAAAATTAAAATCTAAGCAAGACATAAAACTTAGCTTCAAAGATTTTCTATGTCTCCTCTTTTATTACATTATAAGCTAGTTTAGAGTCAGTCATGATTATTCTTTGTTTACTCATGTTATCTATTCTGAGACTGAAGCAGAACATTACAACTTAACTGGATTATTGATTGATCACCTGTAGGAACTCAGCCACTTTTGTAGGTTTTTGGCTCTAAAGAAAAAAGGCTCAAGATTAAGAAAAGTGTTGATAGACCCAGAAATTTGAAGGTAAATAATTAATGCTTTCTGGTTATGGCTGCAAAGTTGGGAAACTGAAAGTAAGACATCAGCACCTCTACAAGTAAGCATCTAAAGCTGATGTTTCCAAAACCGCCTTTTTCCAGGGTTTAAAATCCCAACTTAGTGCTAAAATATTCCACTCAAAAAATCCTTAGATGCCTGTTGAAAGAGAGTTTAAGTTTTTCCTCCAGAAACAGGTTAGAGTTCTTATTTTTCAAGTCCCTCTGTGCCATATTAGATGCATTTGCAATAGTTTTACCTTTAGATTTACTTGGTTTTAATCACAAATTATGAAAAGATTTTACCTTTAAAGAGTATCATCATCACTGGACAGTGAAACATTGAAAATTCAGGAATGCCAAGACTAAGCATATCTTTACAGATATACACTTCATCCCCAGATAAAAAAGAAATAAACTGGGTTTTAAATAGATTGTGGATTAAAGACTCAGGAGTCCTGCTCATAAGATCTTTAAGAGCGATACTATGTAGTGGCAATATAAGATCTATACATAAAGTACACCATGCAAAGACTTGAGTTATCAACAAAACACCCAGTACCTAAATAGTGATAAAAAGGCAAATCAGATTACTCTGTAATTTTCAAAAAGGAATAAATTCCCCGAAAAGTCAAATCAATATTCTCTATGTCAACAAATCCTTTATGTCATACTCATTTGCACCAGTATTCAATGCAAACAAAATTATTCTACTCATATTATAAAAATAAGTAAGAAAACAACAGATTCTTCTAGCATTTTAAATTATTTTTAGGTTACTCTTCTCCCTCAAAGCAATTTTAGATTAACATTTCCATAGAGGACTACAGGAAGAGAAAGTCATGGAATTTGGACATATTTCCCATTAACCTTTCAGGAGGATATAAATCTAAATCCCTTACACTTTAAAAATGCTGAGCTAATTTGCTTTTCTCAGGCCTGAGATACAGCAAGTGTCAGGAAGGTATTAGCATTAGCTCAATTTCTACCTTCTAGTCCTTTGCCTCACACACCTGTCGTGTTCAACAGCTTTCTTAACACCACAGAATAAATGACAAGTAAATGTCAAGGAATGCCCAAGTCAGAAATATGAATTAGCCTAGTCAAACTAAAGCAGAGTCTAAAAAAAAGATATTAAAGACACTTAATTGTAAAGACACTTAACTGTAAAACTCTGAAGAGAGATTGATTGTTTTTTGTTTTGCTTATTCATAAAATCCATGAGGATGTTATTTTCAGTGTCTATCACATGTACATTATAGTACCCAACAATGCAACATTAAACTGCTGCAAAATGTCTTTGTCTTCCTATTTGTCCATAGCCACTTGAAACAACACAAAATATATTCTTATTGACACTGTACGGTTCTCATTTACATGTATCCTGCTATAAGTTAAATTTAAAATAAACTTTTTTTTTAAGATTAATCTTTACTAACCAAATTATGTGCAGAAATAACAACCAAAAAAAAAAAAAATCACTAAATAAAAGCATTTTACACTCATTTCTATGCTATCCTTACGTCACACAAATGCATAAAGATGGGTCTTTAAAGGTTATAACTGGGCTAGATTCATGATCATCAGACAAGAGAAACCTAGTACCTGACCTCGAGTTCTCTCTGAAATGCAAATTGAATTCCTCTCAGGATCCAATGTTTAATGTTTTCCAGACATCCATACTAGCCAGATTGATTTTGCCTGAAATTGCTTTTTAAATGGAATCTCAGAACCAGTTACAGGGCGCAGGAGACACTGACATAACTTGTGACAAACTAGAATAATCTCTTCTCTAAAAGGATGCTTTCCTCTACGGTTAGTTACAATAAAGTCACCTTCCTGTTATATATTCTACCAAAATGAGTTTGAACTGAACTTAATAGGAAATATTTTGCCTACGAATCTAAAACTTGATAAATGCCATAGGTTTTTGCTGATCTTCCCCTCTTGTTTCTCCAGTGGAAGAAATGGTTGATTTGCTTAATAAATTGAGCGTGACAATATAATAATCTGAATGTCCTACACTGCAACACCCAGCCACGCCTCAGTTTTGGCAGGTATGATAATCCCCTTCCTGCTAATGTCACCAAATCTTTCTTCTTTCATTACATTGGAATAGTGAAACAAATAGCAAGCAGGATTCTCTACTTACAGACAAAAGAGCACTGTGACCTATATGTATAACTTACCCGAGGCTGTATTTTACTCTAGAGTACAGTAATTGTTTCCATCTCCAACTCTGATATCACCACTTCATCACCTTAGGCTGGAGGGATGGAAATCTTTAATGCCTGAGCAATTTCAGGGTCAGAATTGTACTGAGAGCAAATATCAGGTATACCATAAATAGAAAGAGAACATAATGAGTATTTACCGCAAGGGAAAACCCAAACAGCCAATCACCAAAAGCAGAATACCAATGCAAGTGGTACTGCACCTCTTTTTTATATAAGAGGAAGAGATGAGTGTTGTGGAGTGTCAAGAAGCAGGAAAAAACCCCAACATTTCCATGTGCTCTCTACCTTGCATGATGTGTTAACCAAGACCAAAGATCAAGTACATCACTATGTGGCAAAGTAAAGCCGTGGAGACTGAGGATTGAAGGGTATAATAAGTAAATGTAGAGCTACCTGTGTAATAAATACATCATGGTGAAGAGTGTAACCAAGAAACTAAATGCGACCATGATTTTTGAGAAAATTGCTCACAAAAATGCCTCCTTTTTGCACTTTTCATAAAGTTTGCTTGGATATAAGGGGACATACTGTTATGCAGGACAACCTAGGAACGGCGGAATCAAGAGTGTGAAGACCCAATAGAAAGCCTTTGAGACTTAACATAAACACACTTAGATAATTCATAACCATCATCACTCCCACATTAGTTTCAGCACTTGGTGGAGCAAGTTATTTTGTGTCTGTGAAAGGTGTACTCACGTTACTCAGGTGGGAACAGAAGAGACAGAGAGAGAAAATTCTGTTTCCAAGTTCAAAGGTACAGCATGTGACAGGTCCCCACCGCTGTCTCTGTGTATAGGTGGCTGGCTTCATGCTAATAAATGGCAGGCATTATGCATAATTTCGATCTATTTTAGACCTCAGAAGTCATACAGAAAATTCTAATAAAGCATTTTTGCAAATCACTACCTAAAAAATTAAGGGCATCAGATTCACAGGAAAACCAACAATAATATGCTTCCATAGTTACCACAGATTTCTTTTACAGCAAATGAAGACTACCCCACATTCAATAACACTGAATAAACTTTCAAGTCATTGAGATAAAGAATGAACATTACTCATGCTTTCCAAAATTACGTATTTGCCCTGAAAGGTAAGCTGTTCTGTAAAAGCCGGATGCTATGCCTACAGTAGTACTTTTATTTGCCTTGTCATCCTTGGCTATGTTTTCCGTATTTTCACCGGTCACCATAGCAAATTCTATTACCAACTGTTCTGTGCATGCTCAGCAATCGGTTAAGTCAGACTACGTGCACGACTAAATTCACTAGATGAGAATAACTGACTATACCTTTGACTTTAAAAGAAATAGAAAAAAGAACCTGGAAATAGCTAAATATAACCTACAAAAAGCCTGCTTATTTCTAGTTTTCAGGTGTGTGGCACTAATATGCATCTGGCATGAATGCCCAGCATGATTCAAAAGGTCTCCACTCAGGCAAAAAAATCCCTTCTTTCAAGACCATTTGTTAAAAATAATTCTAAGGGGTTTTTTTGTTTGTGCTTTGTTTTGTTAGTTTTTTAAAAAACTTCTTTGGGTACTGTTAGTCATTACATGATTCTCAAAATAAACTGTACAATACAAAATGTTTTACCCCCTAAGGGAAAATGACAGCAACTGAGACTTTCATTAGCATTAGTTCCCAAACAACTAATAAAGGAACAATTCTTCAAATCAGCTCATATCCAGTGAAATGGAAGCAGCCATTATCTTCCACAGCAAGTCTAACTTTTAGCACAGCATGGATATTTCAGACATAAAAATCTGTAGGATAACGAAAGAACACAATAGCACAAATGAAAAGCTAGGCTTCCTGAATACCAGTAATTGAAGCTAGGTTATTCATGCCTTTTAGTATCTAGAGACAAAAAGTCTCTGGTGAGAAGACAGAGCTCCCAAAGAATGACAAGAACAGTTTAGGTTGGGATGGCTCTCACAAGACCCTCTTGTCCACCTTTCCACTCAAAGTGAGGACATTATACCACACAGGCCCTTGTCCAAAGTCAACTTCTGAATGCCTTCAAGACCGTAGGTTCCACCGTCTCTTGGAGCAACCTGTGGCAGCGTGAGCTTCCCCCTCTCCCCGCAGCACTTGTCAGAATTTTGAGAAACTTGTTTGCTGTTTTGCTATTCACCTCCAGGAAAAGTTCAGCCCCTTCTCACTGCTAACTCTTGCTCAAACTGGAGTTGTAAGCCAGGAAAAGTACCAATGTTTATTTACAGATTTAAGAGGAATGTTGTCAAGTACGTGATTACAATTTTCATTCTCCCATGTTACCACAGTTACAGTCATTTATACAGTGCAATAGTTTACTGCATCCATACCACTATTTATAAACCTCAGCCTTTGGAGAAATTATAGCCAATTTTCCCTCTGCTTTTCCTCGAGTCTCTCCCCTCTCTGGCTTTTCACTCATCCCATACCTTAAGCTTTCTCTGGAAAGCAGCCCATGAAGAAAGGTTAAATCCCATGGGGGAATAACTAAAAGTTACAGAAGTGACAGGAGTCTATTGCAGCTCTCTGGGCTGAATTTGAAAATAGACATCATATGACTCATAAATAAAGAAATATTGGCCTACTAGGAAAACATTGCTTTACTGAAGACTTACATCTGCCCCATCACAGCCCTGAGCCTAGCAATCCCTGCTACTTTTGGCAAAGACAGAGGGCTGGTGAGAGTCACCTCTGAAAATTCTGTCCTGGACTCAAAACTTTTCTGATGTTGACATCGCTTTACTCACCTTTGAGAGGAAAGAACGATGGCAAAATAAGAAATGCTCTCCTCTTTTGCAGCTTTTACAGACTTCCCAACTATATCTCATTGAATAAAAGCAAACTATTGTAAAGTTCTAGCCTCCCAACAATTTAGTAAATCCTAAATCCTAACAATTCAGTAAAAAAGTGAAAGTTAATAAACATGCCATCGTAGTATTCCTACACCAAATACATTTCTTTTGGAAAAAACAGTCAGTATTCAGACATAAGTAGTGAATTAGGTTGGCTAACTGAAGGAACATAAATGTATTCACAGATGAAGTTACTCCACAGGGAAGATAAAACGTGATGGCATTTTTCCTCCAGTCCAATTCATCTCAGACCACTGAACCACGTAATTTTAAATTTCTTCTGTTCAAAACAGGGTGACTACCCAGCAGAATTGCAAAATGGTATCTGTACATATGCAAGGTA